>BGPR01017851.1:0-26848 GCA_013235015.1 Araneus ventricosus | reverse complement strand
GTGTGTGTGTGTGTGTGCGTGCGTGTGCGTGTGTGTGTGAAGACTATACACTACAAACTAATTCTTTGCCACACTGCCTGAAATTATTGAGAACTAATGACAACTCTTCTTCTGTAGATTTTCTCGATCTTGAAATTAAAATAGTAGATAATAAATTATGCAATCAGATTTTTAATAAAAGAAACACTTTTCAGTTCAATATAAATAGGTTAGTTACCATTTTGGAATAGTAACATTAGTCGTTTAATATACAAAAATATTATAATGAATTACATTTATAGAAGCAACATGCTTGCCACAGATTTAACTAGTCGAAATTCCCGAATTAATGTATTTTCTGAATATGCTTTGAGATATGGGTTTCCTAGAAAATTCTTGTGTGCTTATATTAATAATAAATATATAAGATCAACAAATTGACATTTGTCTTTTTCTTATTTATTCTCAAATTAAGTATTTCCATTTACATCCTTTCCGTTATCCTTTTTATGATCGTTTATATTGTATTTAGAAAAAAAAAAATTTAAAATTATTTTTTTCAAATGTAGATTCAGCCCCTATTATAAAGGTTTTGATTGCATCATCACATAAATAGTATTTTTTTATTTATAGATAATTCTATTTTTTATTATTTCAATTTGCAAAATTTTATTTAAATTTAATATTTCTTTTAATGATTCACATTAGTAATAAAACACTTACATTAAAAATACTATTTTATTCTAAAATACGGAACTAAATCATTGTTTCAATTCTGAGTCAGATATAAAAAATATATATAGTAGGATGAAAAGGTTGCACAGAGCAATTTTTACTAGATAATTAGAGGAGTTTTTGCAATTTTTAATTAAAATTTGCTATATTTAAATATTAATAGTTTGATTGTATAATAGTATGTTTATATTAATTTAGAAGACTTGGTATGTATACTGGGTTAATATTTCCTCCATTTTCTGTTTCTCATCTTGAAATAATTTTTGGGCATACTCCTCGTTTTTATTGTCCAACAATTGGTTTCGTGGAGGTTGGATAAGCATTTGATTTTACATTAAAATGGATAGACGTTTCATAACGAGCAGCATGTTAACTGGATTAAAACATGCTGATAAAAAGAATTAAAACACCCCTCGGCGTACAGGATGATGTTAAAGATCTTTGTTTACAGATTTCAGAGTAAAATTTAATAAATGAAAAAGGAAGTGAATTTCTTAGCTTTTTACAATGGAAGAGGAACGAGTTGAATTTCAACAATGAAATGCATTTAAGCTATGGCTAAAAATATTTTTAAAATTTATTGAAATTAGAGAAAAAATTGTAGAGCAACCTTCATGATATCATTGAAAATGTAATGTTTGGTGTAAAAATGATTTTTGTGTTGTAATATTTTGGACTGTTATTAAGGAAAAAAAACCAAAATTTCGATTAATTTTTAACTAATTAAAATTCTAGTTAAATTTTTTTAGAAAGGGCACGAAGTTGTCCATTCCCACCCACGAAGTATGTTTGTGTTTAATTTTGTAGCTCTGAGTCTAGCAGTCTGCCGTATAGAGCACCAGCGCATAGACACATTGTCTTTTATTATTAGTAGTTATTTCATACATTATATGTTTCTTTCAACAACTTTATTTATCTCACAATTCAAGAATTTATTTGTCTCCTCTTCATTCTTTTGCAATTCTTCGTGACTTGTAAAATGTATTGATGGAAATAAACGAGTCAAGCTTCCAAATAAATGCTAAATGCTGAAAACGTAATAAATTGTTTCTTAAGATTCTAATAAGGAAAACGCAACTGGAGAAAGATGATTTTTAAATTATTCCTTGCAAAATAATTCTGTGACTAAGTATTAATTTTTATTAAGATTTAAATGCAAATAATAATACCAGTCACTGAATTTAACAGAATTATTTTATTACAAAATATCTACAACTAAATGATAAATAAAATAAATTTAGATATTGCCCGCATATAATGCTTTCTCCACAAAATTCTTATTTCATAAAGCCAAATTAAGACGATTTAGGAAGAAATAGAATTTGAAATTTCTAACAACAATAGAAAAGAATTATTTGAGAAGAAAAAAACATAGAATTCTATGAATTCATGGAATGCGACATTTCTATAAACAATTTTTGGAAACCTTTGACAAACTCGACTGCTTCCAAAAAGGTCAGCTGTATGAATTGTGAAACTATTGCTTATATCGACTATCGAAGTACTTGTTATAGACAAAACAATAATATATAGATAGTTAGTAGTTGATTTTTTTTACTCTTACTGCTCTTGTATTCATAATTATCGCTTTTTATAAATCAAAATGTGTTTATATTTGCATTCATTAATTTATTCATTCTTAGAATGTCATTTTTTAAGAGTCATTTGAATAAAATTCTACCGTAAATGAAGTGCTTGTTATTAATTATAACAATGAAAATCTTATTTTAAAATGCATTTTTCAGCATAATTTAGCGTTGTTCATCCCTTATCATTACAGGTTTATCTGTAACACCTCGATAATGAAAAACACTAACGCTTATCAAGACGTTATGGAAAAGTCTTCAACGTTAGATGAAATACATTTGATAAATAATTTCTAAATTAAATTCTTAGTTGGTAATCACATGCTTAATTATTTGATATGGATTTTTATTGAATTACATTGCAGAATTCTGAAATGTTTACAGCAGCCAATCTGTAAATATAAACACTTGCATGAAAAATACATTTATCCCTTTATAGAATTCTTGTATAATACATACGACTTACTACAAAATACTTCTGATGCCATAAAACAATCTTGTAAAAAAATAAGTAGGATAATTATTTCATTCATCATTTAATCATCGAATCATTTATCAATTCTTAATTTTACTCACAAGGGGAGACCACGACTTGGGAATTTCAGTTCGGGATGCGACCTTAAAGGTATATTAATAGTATGCCTTTAGGGTGTTCATCTATTAAAATGTTAAAGCGCAAAGGCCAGCCAATTTGAAGAAAATGGCTCTCAAATTTTCTGCATAGCTGTAAGTTGTCACCGTTCTTGTAGGGCGAATAGCATGGTCAGTATAGCTCTAGCTTACTAACCTTCTGCTCAGGGTTCGATCCCGCCACAGTTTCCTTTTTCGAAAATATATTTTCAAATTAATATTTAATTAAACTAAAACTTTATAAACATATTTAATTAAATTTTTAATAATTTTTTAGCATTTAATCAATTTTTATTCTTATGATATATGAATCATAATTTAATTTTTAAACAGTTAAATAATCATGAAAAAGAACTTCAATGATGTTAAATAATAAGTATAATTACTATTATCATTATATGTCATTAATATTTTTGAATGATTCCGTTAAAGTAATAACAAAATTTCCATTCTAATGGAAATCTTCTTTACTGACCACCGAGAAAGAGAGAGTAGCAGCCATTAAACTTTTGAAAACAAAGAAAGACGGTCAAAATCTGAAGTTTATTTCCCAATAGATCTTTAAAATAAACGTGCACCATTTATTAATTACGTAATATGTCAAAATATTCTTTGCTTTCTAATGTTTCTATGAGATGTGCTTGTATGTAAATAAAAATTAATAAATGTCGTAAAATTTCAAAAATATACTAAGGAAGAAAAAATTCATTAAATTATTTACGATGAGGTCACTATTATAAATATTGAAAGAGAGCAACTATTATTAGTTATTCTTTAGCATCATTAAATTTGTATTTTCAATTAATTACGTTTTTGTAAATAATTTCAAATTAAATTAACAATTTATAAATATTTCATTTAAAATACTAATCATTTGATTGAAAAATAACTGTTTATTTATATGGTCCTTGAATTACAGTTATAATTTAATTTTTAAATAGTTAAATAATTATGAATACATTTTTCCGACCAAAATCAGATCCGTAAGGGTAGATAGGAAATTTTGTAAACATTTTAATGGCATGTAATGATAATAATAATTATACTTATTATTTAACATAATTTAAGGTGTCTTATGATTATTTAACTGTTTAAAAATTAAATTGTGACTATGATTCAAATACCATTTGGTTAAAAGCTAGAAAACACTTAAAAATTATTTATATTTTAATAAAAGATATTTATAATTTTTTTTATTTGATTAAATATTTCCAGAAAAGAAAACGGATTCGGGATCGAACCCTGATTACCACGCTATTACTATACTGACCATGCTATTCGCATGTGTCGTGCAGTACCCTTGTTAGCTACAAAAATAGCCTGGAAGAAAATTAATCTTATTGTTTAATCGTAATCCTTTGAAAAGTCCTCAGTATACACACCATTGTTCGTTCACGGTTTCAGTGGTTTTTGAAACGATACCGAATTCCAGTGTTGGTCTATGAATTTCAACTAACGCAATTCTTCAAAGTAGAGAAACGAATTTGCATTGCGGTCCTTATGTCTGAAGTGTTCTTGTAGCTGATTGTCAATATTTGTAATTGAATATTTTTCATTTAAATTCAATTTTAGTTTCTGGACCTTGACAAATACTGTTGATGCAGACGGCAATTCTTAAAATCGGTTAGGTTTCTGTTAATAATATTACTCATATATCGACTTTATTTTATGTGTAGTGAATATTTAAATGCTGTAGTTTTTGATTTTTTTTATTTGTTTCTCAAAAATAAAAATAGATAAGATTAAATTAGCGAATTATAATAGATTACAATAATCAATTTTTTGTAACGCCAGCCACTACGTGACTGTCCCATTAAATGCAAAAAGAAGTGCAAAATTTAGTTTTATTAAACATTTATTTCCCTTTCTGAGCTACTCCATTGATTTATGATAAGAAATGCCAGCAATTTTTTTTTTAAATCCCTAAGTATGCTTATCACTTCCTCTCTGCCTAGAATAATCACTGATAGGTATATTTACTACCTCTAAATTCATAAATTAATTGATTAACTAGTAAAATGTCTGTTTTCTTATTCCCTACACAGTAAAAAATATCCGTTTTTTTCCCGGACTTTTTCCGTATATTTGACGGTTTAAAGCTGTTTTGTTGACAAAACGGTTTTTCCCCGTTTTCCGCTCCAGCCATAAACTGTTTAAAACCCTTAGTTCAAATTCTATTTTTCGTCAGACGGTATTGCTTTCCGTATGATAACTTTCCCTTTTCTTAAATGTAATTTTATTGCATTTATTTCATGTTTTTAATAGGGATCCATCTCCGCTATTGTTTACACATGTTGCAGTAACCTGTTGTCACTCATGAAAGCTAACCTTAAAACACGTGTTCTAGCAATAGTTGATTTTTACACCACTAGGTGGCGCCACTAGAGCTATAGTGACTTTAAAACTCAAATAGATTATTTTTACTTCATTTTCTGAAGTCTCCGGTGGTCTAGTGGTTAGAGAGACTGCCTTTTGTTTCTATGAACGCGGTTTCGATCCCCGGCTCGGAGGAGTTCGAAGTTTTGTCACCATCTTGCATCGAAATCGTCCAAATAAGTTCAATTAAAAATTAGATTAATTGCAATTAATAATAAAGTCTTGATTAATTAATATTCCTAATCGACAATACACATCAGCACGTTTCAACTCAACTCGAACAGAAGGAGGAAACAACTCAACTCAGTCGATTACGTCACTTTCTTCGATGATTTAATTTTTAACGAGAAAACTTGATCTCATACGGTAAAAAACTGTTGTGACTACGGATTTACTTCGTAACTTTTACGGAAAAAACTTGTCCCTGTATGGTAAAAAACCGTTGTGGCTACGGATTTACTTCGTAACTTTTACGGTTTTGCACAACCAACCCAGCTGCCGGTTTAAAACCGTAAATTTTACGAGATTTTTTTACAGTATATAAGAGGATATCAAGAATGGTTTGTGTACATGTGTACCAGTACTAATCACTTTTGTTCACCCTCAATTATAAAGGGACATATACACATAAAATGCAGAAATGTATAGGAACATCATAAAACTAGTGATACATATATTTTTATCGACAGTTTCAGTTGTCACAATAATATCGTACAATGTCTGATAAATAAATGTCAAAGAACATGTCAAAAATTTTTTTGTCATATTGAAATCAAATTAGTGATTTTCTAGACAAAATGCTCCTCAAAAAATAATTGAAAGTGAGAATATATCAAATGGATTTGAACGATGTTCTTCAGTTATATTTGGTATGGATCTGTGTCTATTGGATAGATAACAGGAAATAAACTATAAGACACTGGTTTAAGCAAGATTCGCGAAGGGAACTTATCTGTTCTTTTCTGTTAAATGTTGCTTTCAGCTAAAAAATGAAGACAAACGATAAAATTCGTCCATCATAGAAATTAAAAAATAATGTGTGGAAGGCCCTGAATCCTTACTTTGAATCTACTAGTAAAACATCTTGAAATGCAGTCTAGAAACATTTATATTTCTGAAGAGGATGAAAATCATTAGCGATTTTCTAGGATGTGGGTTTTCTAATTGCTAGCCTCATTATCGTTCGGAGATCTGATGAGAAGTACAGGATAATGAAATTCGTGGCGGTACCAATCTTACAATCAATACTTTACGGTATCAATACTTTACTGGCTTAATATCAATTTACATTGAGTCCTTAAAACACTGAAATGAAATTTTAATACTAGAATGTCATAGTTTACTACATTAATTTATATTTTGATTATATTTTTAAGCACAAATTTTCTTCAAACATGTTTATTCGAAAACTGATTTTTTAAATGTTTTTCTGTTCATTAAATAATTGATTCATGTTAAAATGCAAAAAAGAGAAATTAGAAATTATTTTTCGTAATTTCTTAAAAAATTGAATCTTCTTATGAAAACTATAACTATTTAAATTGAATTATAAAAGAACTTACGACGAAAAATTTTGCTTAAGAAAGCAATGAAATTTTCACATAAAGCAAGACAATTTATCAATGACAATGTTTTTTTGCGGCCATAATTTATTTATAATTTAAAATATTTAAATTTTATCTTAAAACCGGAAATTAGTTTTTGGTTGTCAAGGATTAAAGCAAAACTATAAATTTACGAACGCATATAAAGACACATATAAATATCCCCTTATTTATTTCGTTGGAAAATAAATAAAGGAAATTTTCCCTTTTTCGTTAGTTTTCTTGTGTTGACTTTGCACACTTTCTCAGATTTTGACATAAGCCGTCTTCTTTTCTAGAGCTTAACCCCAATCCGATAATAAATAAAAATGGGAATCGCAATCGTTTACAGTTCTACGATACACAGTAACGATTTGAAGTTATTTTTATGTTAGCAAAATATATGTCATATGCTTCAATATTAAATTGCGTTGAACAAGTAACTTCGTTGAACAAGCTAAATTCTGTAGTTTGACAGGACTGATATTCTTTTATCGGATATTGCAAAACTAATGAGCAATACAGATTAATAACACGTTTGGTGGAATTAGATATGATGTCACTCAAACTGTGTATTTCAAAATAATAAGGATTTTTTAGGTGATTAATTAGATGATACAGTGCTTATATATTCAATCTCCAATGATTGAGCTAAACATTTTTTTGTTTGTTTTTGGATTCATTATAAGACTATGGTTTACATGAATTGATCAAAATATGTTATAATACTTTCAAATAACAAATCACGGTATTTCATTGATTAAAGTGAATTCCAATACATTTTAATGATGAATTATTATAAATGATTTAATGAATTCCAATAAATTTTAGGATATGGGACTTGCTGATATTTTAGTCTTTGTTTTGACCTCAAATAATATTTACAAATAATTATTTTAAATTATTTGCTGTTTTTGATTAGAAAATTAGATGAAATAATTAGACAATATGAAGGGAACGAAGTTTTCGTTCGAATTGCAAAAAGTATAAGAAATATAACATTTTCTCTAAAATATACTAAATGTGAGAAAATGATTGGAACGAGTGATTTTATAAACGCATGAGATTCAAAAAATTTATCTTCAAGTCTGAAAGAATTTCTTTTGGTTTTTTTTTCAGCATGCCGTGGATATTTAGTAATGTTTACAATGAATTGAATTTGATGATTCGTTATTATGCGGCTCAATTCATTAATGAGTTAATTGTTTTTTGCTGAAAAGTTCATATACTGAGAAAAATGTTTTGTAATGACAGAAGAAAAATATTGGTAATAGAAGAATTGTGCAAAATACATAATATATGTGTTAAAAGATAGAAGATAATCAATAAAGAAATACTGGATGCTTGAATAAGGTGAAACTAAACAATATACTTGAGAATAAAAAATAAACTTTTCACTAAATTTCACCAAACTTTAACCCTCCGTTAAGTGTGGGCTATCTCTAAGATCGCTTGAGTGTATTTTACATTTTCCCTTGAAGTCAGTGGACAAATGTTTCAGGCCTGATTAGCTGTTTCCATAGAAATTCAAGGATTGAATATTATAAATCCAGAACATCAATGGGATTTTT
Source organism: Araneus ventricosus (assembly GCA_013235015.1). Lineage (NCBI taxonomy): Eukaryota > Metazoa > Arthropoda > Arachnida > Araneae > Araneidae > Araneus > Araneus ventricosus. Next base: position 18,388 of record BGPR01017851.1, on the reverse strand, counting down.
TCAAGTGGCTTCCTTCTTCCATTACAAAAGGTCGGATATCTCAATTCCTATTTCTCAGATCAGCCCGATCAACGCCGCAAATTTTCTTCATTTTTTTCGTTTTTATTCACATATTTTGTTTTATACTAATGCAATCATTGTGTCATTAGCTCATAAATTATTGCATCATTGTTACACGATAGCTTTTAAAAAGTTCAGTCCTTGAAATCGGGATGAATTGCAAGAAATCTGAAGGAATGCTGTGGCACCATTTCTGAAATAAAATAATGTGTACAAAATAAACTAATTTTCGTTATTTATTTTTTAAAATTATAGATTAAAACAGTGCAGATAAAGAAAAAATTCGTTCGATGTGAAAATCAACGCATTCAATATGAGATATATAAAGTACTCAGTTGAGGAAAGGTTAATTTAGGCGCTCAATACCTTCTACAGTTACTGTCTATGATAATACATCGAGAGCTAGGTATAACAACAAGGATTAAAATGATGTCTCTCAACTGGAAGACTGCTTGTAAATAGGTGGAAACTGAACCATCTGGTCTCATGTTTGGGGACTTTAACTTACTTGGGTTCATAGGTCAAGTTGAAGACGTTGTTAATGAACTGGAAATAAATTCATTCGAGATAATTAGCATTTTCGAATTACACAAGGTTTCGCTTCATTTGAACTCTAATATGAAGAAAAATTGATGATCTTATTTGCTTTCCTTTCCGTACTTGATTTTTGTAATCTGAAATTATCTGGTCTATATTCGTGACTGATTTGATTATTATGATTTTGTAAAATATATAAATAGATGTGAAATATAACATAATGTAAACGAAAGAAAATCGGTATTTTCTTTTGACACAGTTAAGTATTTCCATATTTAAAAATGATGTCCAAAATTAAATTTACTAATAGCTAATATCCAAACTCATTATTTTTCCTTATTTAATTTGTTTAATGGATATTACTAATCTAGTTTCATATAAAACAGGAAGTATTAAATTGACCACGGTTTTATTAAAATGTTAAGCATTCGTTGCGGCTCATCACGGTATGGTACATTATTTAGAATTTTTCTAATGATTCTCATGTCTTCCTTGTAAAAAATAATTGAGTGTAGACTGAACAGCTAACTTATCACGAGTTTCTCTTACCACCTTTTTCAGATGTATAAACGACTATCAGAATATAAAAAAATCATTTCCAAAATAATAACTTAAAAATTAAAGTCTTGATTACGCCAATTTAGACATATCCCACTATATATAGTTAAGAATATGAGGTAATTCGGCAAAGAAAATTTCTTCGAAAGTGTTATGCATTAATTAATTAATGCAATTACCGCTGGAAAGAAAATTTTTTTCAGAGAAAATTGAAATAAGCAATGCTGATGACATTTACAATAACGATCAAGTGTCGCAGAAGTAGCTCTAGTGGAGCTGCCTGGCGATTGATAAAGGTGCAGTTCAAATAGTTAGTAAATATATATATTCTTAGAAAGCTTTCCGCATGCAATCTATTCATTAAAGTGTTTTTGGAAAGTTTCTCATTTCTTCAGAAATAAATGTGTAGAAAATTTCCTCATTTCTTTCTGAATTGATTCTAACAAATAATTCAATCTATACAAACTTATTTTTAAATCTCATTATGTAGACTTTTCAAGTCCACCAAGAAGAAGGCGTGTATCCAGTAAGTATTCAAATAAGTTTAATTTTTATTTATTGATTTGCCATGCTAATACTTCATGATTGATTAAAATCAATAATAAAATAATTATTTATTTGCTTTATTTCCTAAGAGAATATTTTGTCAAAAATGAAATAAAATTTTTAATTTTTTTAAAAAAAATTCAAGGTGCAAATGGTAAAAAAATGGTTTAGATCTATTTAAAATTTCCATAGTCAAAGATCAGACGAACCTTAATAAATTTCAGAACAGAATATACATTCACAAAAATCCATTTGTTAAGATAAAAGCAAACTGTGTTACTTGCTGAAAAGATTGCAAAAATACGTTAAGTTAGAAAACTATCAATATTTAATTTCGAAATGGAGTTAAAATGCAAATTACTGACACCTGCATTTGGAAAACTCTATTTTTTGAGATTTAGACTGAAATGAAATAAGCATACCACGTAATTTTTTTTACAATATAAAATTTAAATTAAATATAATCATCCAATATTATGACACTTACAGATTAGTGAAATGAAAGGTAATGCAAAGTTTCAACTGAATATTTTTGAAACAAACAAATTGTAAACACTTATTTTGATGTTCGATATGCTTGTATATTTAACAGTACCATAAATATTTATTATACAGGATGAATACAGAAGAGTATACCAAATTTCAACTGTTTATATCTCCTCAACAAAACAAGTAAACACACCATTCCACGAATAGTACCGAATTAGAAGTTCATAAGCCCTTTATTTAGGGAGAGAATATTGAGCGAGTTCTTAATTGGGCATTGCGGACCTTACAAGCTCACATATGGGATAGAGCTAATACTCAAGTAACTGTTGCATGTTGACTCGCCGATTGATAATGTGTTTTGTTTCATATTGCAAGGCAGCATTTTCGGCCCATTCTTTATTCACGAGTCCACTGTTATTGACATTACTCACTTGGATACCCTACAGATTCGGATATTTCCGCAATTAGAAAAAGACGGAGTCTTCATTTTCTAGCAGAATGGAGGATTGCCACATTGGGCCTTATCTGTTAGTGGATAATTAAATAACAAATTGCCGCAACGGTCGATCGGTCGTACAGAAGATGACAACCTCGCTCTTAATCAGTGTCCCCCAAGAAGCCCAGATTAAACTCAATGCGATTTTTTTTCTTTGGAGCTACATAAAAGATAGAGTGTTTTTACCGCCATTACTAGTGACCATTGACGAACTGAAAACGCGATTAACTGCAATCATACACCACCGAACATGCTGCAGAAAAACGCGGGTTGAGTTCTCCCGTCAACTGGATATCGTTCTTGTTTCTGATGGTGGCTCTCCTGAATATTTATAATTTTATAAACTTTATAGAGGGAAGAGACTCATGTGTTTATGGAATGCCGCTGTTGAAGAATTAATTCAATTTCAGGAACCATTTTTATTAGATGGCTAAGTTCCACGACACAGTACATTAACATGTGCAAGACGCAAGACAGAGAACAAGAACACAACACAAGTACACAGAAAAAGAAGAGAGAGAGAGGCATCATGGGAAAAACCTGGATGGCTCTAGTAGCGCCACCTACCATAAAAAGGAGAAGGTAGTGAATTGTAACAGCGACAACTTTAAATTGTTATTTGCGATGCAAAAAGGTTCAGATTGCTTTAGCTTTACAATTGTAACCAAAATTTGTCATTTTTTGCTTACTAAGTTGGGGGCATCTTTTGTAAAACCCCTGTATATTAAAACCGTTAATTAATTTTGATTGCTTGAAGGGTTAGTATAATATACGAATGAAAAATAGATTTGTTTTCTAAATGTTCAGAAGAAGATTATGATTAAAATCAGTTATAGGTATGCATGAAACTTAAACTTTCATATTTGAATTAAAATAGAATAATATCGTAGATGCTTATGTGTTTAAATTATGTGAAACCTCGTATTTTTAGAGAATTTTCAATAATTTTCAGTCTTGGTTTAATTGATTAGTAGTTTCTCTTTCATTTTATATCAAGCTTATTAATATTTTCTGTGCAATATTTAAGCAGACACTACCCTATCGGCACAATATACCTTACAATATTCATACGATATTTTTACAACTTTTTGGGGTATTAAGAATACAATAGCAACATCGTGGAGATATCGTAGAAAATCTGGTGCTAATATGGTATTGCTATAATATTCATGCAATTATAAACAATATATTTCAAATTTTCAAGGCAGGATAATTGTACTAAAATTCATGAAGCTAATGGAATTTATCCGTAAGTTTCTTTTTACACAAAGAGCAACATGAAACCCGGAATGCCAGATAATTCAAGCTTTCTTCCTTTCCATAATTGCGAGAACTTTCAAGAATATTCCGACACATTCTTTTTTTATTTGCCCTGGGCAGAAGAAACGGCCACAAATCTCGGAATCCATAGCTGGCAAAATATTGGGTAAAGTTTATATATCAAAACAAACAAGAAACATAAGACAAAAACAACCAAGACATAATGGCAAAATATAGACAAAAACCATAATAATTTGAAAAAGATCATAGCGAGCCGCTCGTCAGGGAGGGAAGCTTGCTTATGATATTAATATGTGCTTTTTTTCTGCTAACGACAAACTAAACCCGTTAAAACATGTCGCCATCCTCTCAAAAATCACAACACAATTAAAAATGGAAAAATTCGGGAATAAAAGACGAGTTTATATATATTATTGGACAATTTATTTAGTAGACGAAGTTTATATATATATATATATATAAACAGTTTTTCTCTTCTTTTATTGATTGTTTTTCGTGTATTTCTTCCTTATAGCTTGAGAACCTTCAGAAAACTTCGAATGTTGTATTCTCTCTCGACTGGGAACACCGGTTGTTCTAACAAAAATATTTTAAGAAGAAATAAGAGAATTCTGAATGAGAACATAAACATAAAGAAGAGTCTTAAATTTAGAATTGATAATTCATTTCTTTCTCCTTATCTTTTTTCCTTCAAATGTGAGCATTCCTGACCTGAAGACGGAATTGAAAATGTGTAAGGAGCTTGTGCCTTTGGGTAAAACGGTTTTCTTTTTATTCTTTGTTTCTAGGGGAAAACGAATCTGATATTTTTTAAGGTATCCGAACACGTTCGGAGCACTTTTTTTTTTTAAATTGTGAAATAGAAACACCAAAGTATGTTTTTTAGATTCAAATTTAATAAAGATTAATATTAGAGCATGATTTTTGAGTATAAATTATTACAAATTTACGAAAATCTTGAATTTCTGCTGCTTTTCATAGGAAATTCCCAAAAACTTCAAACATGCTAGAGGTCAAACTTTTGTAATAATTCAAATAAAACTAATACTAAAATAAACTACATACTATGGACTAGTGCTTGTACTAGAATTTTAACATTCTTTGGATAAATAAAAATTTTAGAGCTAATCGAACAATCATTATAAGATTTTCAGCAAATTTTTTATGTCATTTTTCAAATAAAAGACCATAATTAAAAAAATATTGTTACAATGTACATTATTCTAGTACATTCACTAGAGACACGTTTGAAGAAAGTGTTCACAAAATTTCAGAACAATCGAATGATAATATCTTGAGTTATCATGTTTGAAGTGTGAAAATATCCATAAAATCCAATTTTGAGAAAAATTAAAGTTTAGTTTTTCCACGAGCTTAAATGAAGTATCTAAACTTAAAAAAAATTCCTAAAAATATACTAACATCATATAAACTCGAAAAAATGCAGTTTAAAAGAATTTTTGACAGGTTTACGTCCCTTTAAATGCCAACTTCCGGTTAACTAAACGCCCACTTCCGTTTTTTGGTTTGTTATAAAACAATATCTCATCTTCTAATTAACGTACCGACAAAAGTAAATATGTTGTAGAAAGGTAAATGAATGAACTATCCAAAACATCAAAAATTAAAAAATGTGAATTTTGGTCGAAAATCGACTTTCCAATGTGTTCGGATACCTTAAAGCTCACAAAACTAACGTCATATTTTCTGCAGCTCCCAATAAATATCATATCGTCGCTTAACATCAACACCACCTATCTCTTTTTGAAATTTCAAAGAGGAAGATTCAACGGAATTTTTCGCAACCAATATTTCTGAACTTTTTAACATGTACTATGAGCATGAGACAGCATTTTCCAACAAGACGTCAGAAAAAAAATTTAGAAAAAGTCATTATTGATTGAGAAAATTTCAGTTGAATCCCCTTCTTTGAAATTTCAAAAAAATGCGATAGGTGATGTTGATCGTTAAGCGACGATATGCAAGTAAAGTCTACTTCAATAAATAATGTATTCATATCTTCTGTTAAAAAAAAATTATTAACTTTTAAGACTTTCAGCCACATCATAATTGGGTTAAAATAAAACCATGATATTATATTGCAACATAAGAATCATTTCATCCTTGTTACAGATTCTAGTGAAAATATCAGTTTCTGTAGGATAAGTTTTTGGTATCAAAACTATATTTTAAATAAGTTTAAAAATTTTGATAAAGGCTGCGTACGCCGTATTTACAATCAATTAAGCTTAATTTTGAAGAACTTATCCTTAAAACTGTAATATTTGTCTTTTTGTTTTGCTCAAGTAGAAATTTCAGATCGAAAGAGTCGGCTTATTTATTGTTAGAATATTTATATCGATTTAAGATTCACTTTTGCTTAAATCTCCCGTTCTTACCAGAGGATAAATATTGAAAACTTTTTGGTATTCTTCTTTGTTCATTCTCAGAGGTTAATAAATTGAGCACAATTCCCAGTTTCAGCAAAATGACTTTTCCTTACCTGTAACAAGTTTTAATTTCTCAATATCTTATTCGCAAAATAACTGTCTTTTTCTAGTTTATTTCAATTTACGCTTTCAGAAAACTTTTTCGTATTTTTACAATTAACAGCTATAAGTTGTTCTGTAACAGGGTACTTGACAGAAAATTTCTATTATCATGTTTCATGAAAACTTATAAAATAATTTTAGTTATTTACAGTATCAAACTATCTTTCACAGAAAAACAGCGGACACTTGTTCCTCAAAAGTTGAATAATCTACATAATTTATTTTACGTGCTAAAATCCAATAACTTAAGTGCAATTTAGAGCTACATTTTTGCATTTTAGTCTAATTCATATATTTTCGTAGAATCATAAATTTACTGGATAGCATATCTTATTATTTTCGGATATTGAACGCAACAATCTAACGAACTGCAAGAGAAAGAATTTAATGCAATAGATAAAGAAATAGATAAAGAGGTGCAATATATAATTATAAACAAAAAGAGATTCTGAGATTGATAATTTTAGCGTATGGAATTCCTTTTAATTTTTCTTTCCTTGTCATTGCAGTTAGTAGTGAAACAAAGACATATTATTAACAAGAATAAAAATACTTCCTATCATTTTACTCATGAATTAATTTTAAAAAAATACTCTCTATGTGGAAAAAATAGTAAGTGAATTTCCGAACGAGAAATGCTTCGAGAATTCACTTTCCAACCGGTTTCTTTAAAAATTCCATGAATTTGAATACGAAATAATTGATAACTAAGTATATGGAGAATTCATATGCTAATTATCAAGACATGAGCCAAATCCCCCAAAAATAAAATTATTAAATTTTGAAGCTATATGACAATAAGTGCATTCGAAATTAAATAACAAATGCATCAGTTTTTGATCGTCGTCATTATACTTTGGATTCTCAATTACTTAATATATACTTCAACGGTGTATTGCTACTTGTAATGAGGAGCAAGATCTCGTAATGAGCTACTTTTAATATGCAGTATAAACTGAAGCCGCTACAACTGTTTTCAGATTCAGCTATTGTTGGGCAAATCAAGATATGGAGTGATAATTTAAGAAATTTTCCTTTTTAATTTTCTTTCCTAATATAATAATATTTCTCATTATTTCTTATATTAATCCTCATTGCGCATCTTTACACGTATAAGTAAATTCAATTAAGAAATATGAAAAATATTTATTGTAGCCCCGTGAAGATCGTTAAGTTTTGTTAATTATCCTGAGATTTTTAAGTGTTGTACATTTTGCATTACAAATCATTTGAAGAAAGCGAAGCTTTAAAATTGGGGATGTTTTAAATTATCATGCTGCTAAATAAAAAATTTTGGTTTCTCTGCATGATCAAATAAAAAAGTAGTAAATAACACTTTTCATTTTAATATAAGCGTAGTTCTCTAAAAATGTTTTATTTATATATATATATCATAAGTAACAAGGTACTGCTAAAAATATAAGCAACAATGGCACAGAGCCTAATTATTTTAGTGCATGCATGTTAGTCATTTATTTACTTTTAATAAATTGATATTTTTTTAAAAATCTAGATTTAAATATATTTCCATAAATAAATCTGAATTTTAATGCTTACCAACATCGAAATACACATAAAAATAAAATGTTGAGCATTTATAAAATCATGACATTTGATTTTTTAAAAAAAAGATTCAGTTCTAAATTTATGAACAATATCTACATTATTAAATTAACAAGAATATTGCTTGATTTCCAAGAATGAAATCTTTCAGTAAAATTTCGGGAATTAGATCTGATTTTTAAATATCCTAAAATAAAAAAAATTAAAAAAGATCAAGAATGATAAAGATGGAAAGGAAATTAAATTTAAATTTTGTTGCAACATAATTTGTAATTTGTTCTTCACTACTGCAATGTGTATGTTTCATGAAGAACACTGGAACCTTTCATATGTGGAGTAAATGTAAAAGTACCAAATTTAAATACGTGGAATGCAGTGTTCACTTCTGAAATTAATTGCCTCCCTCATGAAAAAGAGTTTAAGCTTTCATTCTTGCCCCCATTATTCATTCATTACCCATTCATTTTAAGAAGAATCCTACCAATCTCAGATAACAATGTCCATTTATTTATTATGTCTAAATTTTTATTTTATTTTCCTTGTTGTAATTTGTGTACGTTTTTTTCGAAAACAATATAGCATTACAAATTTATGTTGTATGCAAAATGAAGTCAAAAATTTAATACATCTAACATTCTGAAAATTGTAACTAGTTTCGAGGGGAGACAAATTGAGATTTCGATTCTGTAAATCAATCATTCATTTTAACGAGAATTTTACAAATTATTCTCTCTCAGAAACGGTGTCAAAAGTAACTGGGGCAAACCATTTTTCTCAGGGAGGACGGGTTGTCGAAGATGTCGGAAGTACCGTTTGTCATAATGTCTTAAGGATTGATGGAAGTTCTAAAAGGTCAGTTTTTCTCGAAACGGAGTGTTTATATCTTGGTCTGCGAATTTTAAGTAACAAATGTAGTCGCAGTTACAGAATAAATAAAATTTGTTTACATTTATTAAAATAATAGTATCAAAAGATACTTGTGGTACAAATAATAAGTATAAGAGATTTTGTAAATATAGAATTAAAATAATTCTTTTGGGGAATTTCTTAGAGAATGCTTCTCTTATATGCTCATCGTTCATTGACCGTAACGCTTGTTACACACACGGCGGATTTCATCGCGACGGAGAATTTACCGTCGCCACCGTTCCAACAGTAGCGCACTGAAGTAAGTTAGAGCGGGAAAATAAACGCTCGAACTAATTCCCGTCGGCGGTAGCTATGCCGCCGTTTATCTACCGTTAAAAGAATTGATTCGCTCAGTGTGATTTTTACCTTTGTGTAATACAGTTGTTTTAGCATTAATTGTTTTATTTTTCTATTGTGAATATGAGTGATCTTATCGACAATGAAATTTTAATTATATTAATCCAAGAAAGACCTTTCTTGTGGAATAAAACGCTCGACATTTTTAAGGACAGTAACGTACCTGAAACGCTTGGGGGGGGGGGGGGGTTTGCCTGGAAATTCGCAGAGACTTTGATGTATTGGAAGAAAGAGAAAGAAATGATTTTGTTATGTTCATACTTTTGCACATATACGTACTAGAAAATGTGGAGGTTGTAAAAAAATGATTTTGAGATTCTATAAGTGCCCCAGTAGCACCACAGTAATAAAATATTTTACCGTTATAAATAGTTTAGTATATAACATAAATATTTTTCTATATATTTTTACCATATTTATACTACATAAATAACATACCAACATTATTCTGTTTGAGCAAAATATCAAATACGATGAACAACTTTCGTTTCACAGATTATATATAACCTTTTTCTTAATGTTGAATAAGTACTCTAATAATTAATTAAATTTCATACTCGAAATATTAATAATTTTGGGAAAAAAATAGTATGCTATTGAAACTAGGTTGAATTATATAGTACAATATTGACTCGATATTGTGCAATATTGGACGCAATATTGAACAATTTAACAAAAGTCTTATAAGTAGTAAGTCGACATTCTGAAGTATAATTGAAGAATTTCGCATCATCCTGCCTCAACTTTTAAAACAAAGTATAGCAAGCTCCAACCTCGTCTCTTCTTTCATTAATTGGATAAACCCAAATAAGCTGATTTTTTTTTCTTTTCCTCTCTATTCGACGACGGAGTAACAATCAAACAGAATTTGCTCTCTGTTCATTTCAAACAACCCCAAGCAGTAAATAATTTAAATAACCCAGTTAAGCTAAGCTAAATCGATTTGATGATCATACTAAGCTGTTAACAGTCGACTCGTACAGTCAACAGCTGACTCGCACGACGGCGATTTTACAGCCGTGTGTGTAAGCGCTAGATTTCTGTAAGCGGCGACGGTAAATTCTCCGCAGCGATAAAATAAAAGTGATCACTACTAGGTATCCCGCCTCGGTGCTCGATGTATTGCGGCGGTTGTCATTCTGTGGTTATAGAACCAAATTTAATTCCATGTATATGGAACGTTAACATATTGCGATTTGTATAAAAGTAATTCAAGTCTGCTAAAGTGAAACGCTTATAAAAATTTAAATTATTTATTTTATTTCCTCTAAACCTTTAAACAAGGGACACAGTTTAGTAACAATATTACATTTTTATTTTCCAAATTTTCTTAATAACATTATTTCATTCTTGAATTCATTCCTCTGATAAATCCATCTATTTATTTCATTTGTTTTTTACTGCTGAATAATTTCTTTTAATTTATGATTTTTATAATGGCTCCATCATCAGATGTGGAATAGAAGGTGTGAAATTCAGCAAAGATTTATTTAGTAGACGCCAACTTCCAGGTAATATAACTCGCTTCAATGCCATAGTATGCTAACTCAAAAAACCACAAAAATTATGTCAAACGTTGTCATTTAAATATAAATTGATTTTTAAACATTGATCATAAAATCCAAGTTGAAAACGATTGAAACAAACTTAAAAATTAAATCGTCATAGTTTAAGTGAAAATGTTTCAATATACAGTGGTACCTCCCTTAACGGACACTCCCGAATAGCGGACACCTCTAATTAACGGACATTTTTACGAGTCCCAGTCCTTCTATATAGGACAATCCATGTTATTCCCTCTGGATAGCGGACAGGTATTTTTGAAAAACTTTCAATTATTTTGGCAAACATTTCAAAATTATTCTAACAAGCAAGATAAAAATATATGTTTCATATATCAAACAGAAGTGAAAAAACTTTTTATAAAAAGTTTGTCCTCCCCAATAGCGGACACCTCCTAAAAACGGACAAAACTTTTGGTCCCGTGACTGTCCGCTTTTCGGAGGTACCACTGTATCACCTTAAAGGCATTTGTATGAATTCCAAAACATTTAATTTCCTCAAGGTTACCTTAACCCTTTGCACTCCGAAAGACAATAAGTTGTATAATTACACACGTGTGAGTGTAAGTATTGATTTAGCTCTTTAGGTAGCTGAAAAATATTGCTATTAAGTTGTTTCAATTCGTAAAAATTAATCCGTGTGTTTTTTCTATTATATGGTTTTATAATAACCGCTATTCAACAAGAATGTGTAAACGATACATCATTCAGAATATCGAATGTGATTCGACATACACAATGTATATTTATCAAAAGACTTAATTGCAGAAGCCATTTTTATTTTCCACGGACATCTACAGCATTTCACATCATTAATAAAGAGAGATGAAGATAAGACATCACTCCAGAAAGTAAAGAGATACGTTCATTGAGAACCTCATTTTCCGATATATTGATATCAGTTTTCTACAACCAGACACGGTGCTTTGCCTATACTTCGCATGTCTTAGTATGTCTTTATAGGACACAGCAACAAAAATGAAGACAACCAAAAGCTATGTCCGAAGAAGGCCTATTGTCTGTGTCTTTATTCGTTTATGCAGAATGCATAAACGAAGCGGTGATGCAGTAGAAATAGAAGAAAATCATTTCTTCCGTAAGGAAATATGGTCGAGGGAATACCTGGGTGGATACTAGCAGGGACATTTTTTTCTTGCCAAAGAAGCAGAAATAATTTTTTGGGGATGGTCCTCGTCCGAAATCTTATTTTCTTTCCGTTCTGGGCATTTTCTAGCAATAGACAACTCTATTGCTATTAAGTCTATTTCTAGCCATACTCTTATTTTCTATTTAGCGTTAGATTATATATCGTTCAAAGTAATTTTATTGAGCTCCTGCAGTACATATTCAAACCAGGACTAATTAGATTTCGAAGGGATATATCTTTTGCTTTTCAACTGTCAAATTGAAAATGTTTCCCATCCCTTACCGAATTTCGAGAATATTATAGTATTAATGAAATTAGAACAATTATATTAAGGTATTTCCGTGCTTAATTCTGAAAACTTCACTTCACTTCACTTCAGAACTTATGAAGCGTTCATTTCTTTAAAAGAAACATTTATCTATAACATGTCAAAAATTCAAGAAATTTACCGCTTATCGTGCTTACCATGCTTTGTGGATAGACTTTGTTTTGAACTTATTAAATTTTATTAAGTTTATTTTCTTCTATTATATGATTTTAATGATTTTATTCTTTAAATAATTTTACGTTTTAAATTTTTTACACATTTTATAAATTTCTAAGAACTAGTAAAGCTGTTAGGGATGCAGACGTTCAATATCCTTCTATTTCTCTTCTCTGTAGTTCTTTGCAGATTACAAAATAATTTCTGAATACAGAAATCCTAATGGCGTTGTATTAGTCAGTAGACGATTAATTCCTTTTTAACAATAATTTAATAAGCCATGTAACTATTTTACAATGAATGCAAATTAATTACATAATTGTACTCTACATTATATTTCTATACCATTTCATATCCTAACCTCGTTGGAAAAATATCTTGAGAAAATTCTTACATTAACACATTCACTACTGTAAGCGAGCCTACACTATGTTTCTCGGAGACCGATAGTGTCTCCACACGCTCCCCTTTCCTTCTTTAGCATTAGTTACTTTCTTAATTGAAACACTACTTTAAATATTGTGAGTTTATATCCAATGTTTATTTTATAATTGCCCAGCATTTTTTATTCACTTTTCAGTAAAGACAACCAACTATCAATTAAATTTTGATTTAGGGAAATATAGCAAAAGATTTTCCAAAGCAAAATTAACAAACTACACCAGTTTCAACTGTTAATGAATTGAATATTAAGGCGGTATTTCCACACACGGATAATATTCCAGAAATATTTAAAAAAAATTTCTGTCATCCATTCATAGTACAATAATAAAAAAATAATCAAATTTCCAAATCAATCATAACTATTTAAGAACAGCTTATATACTTCGTTATGTATTTTTCTTCGAAAAGCATATTGAAGAAAAGCATAGCTTAGTAATACCAAAGTGCAAGTTAATAACATAAAGAAAAGTAGGAAACTACGTTATTAATGCAATATCTATAAGTGACATGGCACGCTCTCAATGTTATACTTACATATAACACCACTAACATTTACGATCAGTGGATGTTATACTTACAGATAGCTATGGGAACAGATCCATTAAAGTATTCCAGTTATCTGCAATAAAAAGTTATTTTTTTAGATGCAAAGCCGTTTTCCTAAATGCTCGTGCTGTATCTGATTCTGTTCTGCAGTAATAAAAGTCGTTATGAGTATCTCAAGAGGTATAATTCAGGAAATGGAGCACTATAATACTTAGTTTTCTTTCCTGTGTTTTAAAAACTAAAATATTTAAATACAGGAAATTTCAGAACGTTAACTAATATATATATATTCACTAACAATTCAGTGGAAAAATTAAAATACGCAATTAACTTCATTTCAGTGGAATATTTCTGCTATTAGTTAGTAGAAATAAGTATTTATAATAAACTAACCTTCCGTCGGGCGCAATCCGCTTAGTAGGCACAGTTTCTAAGTTTTCTCTCCCCCCTCGACTTCGAAGAAAAGTACAAGTGGGTGGGTTCGGTGCGTCTCCGTTCTTTACCGGAAGTTTGCCCCCCCCCAATTCAATTGACTTGTCCACTACATGGAGTCCCGGTCTCGTCACACATACGATCGTTCCGAATATACCATCTTCTTTCAATCAAGAATGTTTATTTCACTCATTTCATGACTCTATCACGTAAATTTTTTTGTTGCGGAAACGGTTGCCTTAAATCTGTTTCGATGAAAGGAAAGAAGCAATACACGAGCGTGTTTGATTTTACATGTTCACGCCGGCGCACAGAGTGTAATTTATACAATCTAGGTGGAAAATATTAATATTTCAAAAACAAAAGTTGATTGTTCGGTTTTTAGGATAAATACTGCTAAAAACATACAAATATGTTTAACTGAACAACTTATTTTAATATATGAGTAATTTTAAGAACGTTTTCACAATAACATAAATCTTTGCTCAATGTATACATACACATGAAAACATGCTATATGAGAAAGAGTGGTGTTCTAGAAATAGAAAAAATAAAAAGTAAACGCGTATTTTCTCAGATAATATATTTTCTTAATATGTAATAGTAAATAGTTGAGAAACATCGAGCTAAAAATATAAGCAGAAAAAAGTTGAAAATTGACATTGAGTGAAAACAATCGTACAAAAGTATTTCATGCATAATAGAATATTAGATAAGTATGTTTTCATTCTGAGCTATTGCTCTCTTCTGATGAGTCCTCAGACACGATGACGGAATCTTCCTCATCTGATAAACTTAATTCTAACAATTTTTTCACTTCTCGATCCATTTTCCGTTTTCTGTATTTTGGAACTGCCCGTAAACTTGCTATATAGGGATAGTATGTGATGAGCAATCTGTGTAGTAAATCTGTATTTGTGTTTATCCTGGATGTCTTCCTTGTGAATAGTTCCCTATATTGCCTATTGTGTTTATTTCTTGCCTCCTGGTCCTCTTCAGAGTATGATCCAATCGGAAGAATACACGCTTCAATTATGTCTTTCCCGTGAAATAAAATTTTATGTAGACATACAGGCATTGGATACTAACTGTAGTTTCGGAGGTATATGTCTTGTGTCACTCTCGTAAATTCTGCGAATTTGTTTTAATTTTCATGTTACAGTTTATGCGCTCGAGAGTAATTCCCACTTGATAACACTTGGTAATAACACTTGATCAAGTTGAACTCCACTCCAGTTATCTCTGCCGTTTTCTCAGGATGTCTAAAAAATTTACGGTCAGTGTTGCCGTCATTTGTGTTGACACTTTGTTGCTTTGGCATGTCAACTAAAAGACCTAAATCTCTTTTGAACTTCTTTTTTTCTGATATACTTTTTTTTCAGCTTCTCGTACTTGCCATGTTTTAATTTCTAGCCTATATGAAATATGAAGAACGCATTCCATTAGCCTTATCCAAGAGTGTAGGGGTGATATGCCAAACGGCAGAAATTTGTTGCTCACTTCTTTTTTGGAGATTACACGTAAATTGTTCATTTCATTGGGTTTCGTCCCACACAGATAACATGATTGGGTGGAGGAACACGATGGTACAGCATTACAAACTTTCCGTCGGCCATAAAAAATATCAGAGTTGGCATTAAAGAAATTTCCAAATCATCAAAGAAAACTTTCGTCGTTTCGAGTTCTTTTATTTTGTGTTTTATTTTTTCAACTTACATAGTAATCAAATCTCTTGATTCTTTGACAAAAATAAATTTAATAGGTCGACAGTACTTGGTCGAAGACGGAACTGGGTTTTTCCAAATTACACTATTTTGGAATCGTCTGAACCACTATGAATTTGCAGTGGAACTACACAAATAATGAAAAGGCTGTCGGCACTGAAAATTTCCTCAGAAAACTTTTGTTTATATCGATTTTGCTCGGATCCATCACGTCCCCATTTCATAATAACTTCAAAAGTAGTATTTGTGTACAAACGTAATTTTTCAGTAACAAATTCGATGTGACAAATACGTGAAACAGTGTCTGGGAAATTATTTCTGCTGATGTTCCTGTCACACTAATAACGTGTGAATAACATAACTGCTTGGCTTCTTTATCTTTATGATAGGGAGGATACAATTTGCAATTCAGATTTTTTAGCTTGTTCACGTTTTCTTTGGTACTGACGAGTGGACAAACCATTAACTACCATTAACACAAGCGCTTGTTCTGGTGATAATGTCGCTGGCTTTTGAAGGAAAGATATCCGAGCCTTCTTAATAGTTGTACCTCCATTTAGGGATGCAGCTGAGAGTTCTTTAATTATTGCTGCAGAGTCTCTTTTGCCTTGCTTCCTTAACTGAATTTCCGTAGCTGCACTGAGCTCTTCACTGGTTGACTGTAGGAGATGTTGCACTTTTTTTTGCCTTGGAAGAAAAAGCATCGAAAGTTTTAGTTGGCCGGCCAGGATTGGTGATGGAAGGATCTGCAGTAAATGGTATAGCTTTAAACAAATCATCAGAAAATGTGAGGTTGCCGCTTAGCCAAGATGAATAATTTCGAAGAAAACGTTGCCGATGTCTTCCAACCTCTTCCCATTTGCTATTGATCGTTTGGCAAATTTTTTTAATTCTACTCTTCAAGCTTATCACAGCACTTTCCGAATTCGAAAGAGTTCCAAGTTCTTGCATAATAAACGCAATCAATGCGTCTACTTTTGAACATTTCGTGTTTTTCATCACTTCGAAAAACCGTCTCCGAGAATTTGAATGTGCCATTCTGCAGAAAAGGATAAAAAAATAATAAATCGCAAGTTTTCGCAAGATATTTTTCAACATGTAAACTTATAAATGTTCTATCTTTCATGCCTACGCAACCGCAAAGTGGTACTCGGTGGTACTCTAAACTAAAACTTTACATAAAATAAGGATTTCGCTTTCACATTGCAAAAAAAGGACTTACCGCTTTTAGAAGCTGTTTTACGGCAATAAACTCTGTTCTTCAAACAAAAAAAAACATTGATGTATAGGAAATACTGTAGAAATGTAGGTGTAAAAATAGATAATATTTAGAAACAGTAGTTCTCGAATGCAACGCCAACGAATTTTCTGCTCACAGAACTGGCAGTTACGACTCAGCGCGTCAGATGCAAGGTCGCGCCTATTCGGACGAGTATAATAGCGGCACCTGGTGATATTCTCAAAAACTAAACCCGTTTTCATATGTAACGGATATTTTTCTATCGAAATACATAGCGATTAATAATTTCTAAAGAGGTCCAAATTTTATTTTTTTCCACCTAGATTGCCGAAATTACGCACTGTGCGGCGCTGTAATTCGTGTTTCTCTACCATGGACGGTTACTCCAAGAGCGCTTTGCTTTAGATGGCGTCGCCAAACTAAAGCGAAGAAACAACATATGAAAATGTTCCAAGGGATGTTATAAATGCTTATATAAAAAAAGTATAGAAATTATGCCATAAAGAAAACTAAAAGATTAACGGCGCATTGTAATTGCTGTTGCGGTCAACCAGCACTGTGTTTGAAATGTTTTAAAAAAATTGCATTGAAATAAATAATCAATTATGTTCATAATGTTGAATTTTTATGTTTACATTATCGAATTTATTATAGAAGTTATGTTTATAATATTGAATTGAAATAAAATAAATCCTGCTACCAATTAATATACGTTAAATTTCAATTATTTTAATTTTAGACTATATGGAAACTTTTTCTTGTTATTAAACGAACTAAATTGTTGGTGGTAAGCACCGCCTGATGAAACATTCAAGTGCGAGCCATCGGTGGTACAGGCCGCCTGATGGGACATATCAGTGCGAGCCACCGGTGATACCTGCCGCTTGATGGGACATATCAGTGAGAGTCACCGGTGGTACACGCCGCCTGATGGGACATATCAGTGAGAGCCACCGGTGATACGCGCCAGCGTGAACGTGTCAAGTGATGGGAAAACTTTGGTGCACTGCGTTTCAGAAATGAAGAAATTCACGTGTCACGTGTGGTACACCTGTCTTCTCTTTATGATGACTTTTTGTGCAGCGGTATCCTAAATTTTTTCTTGTCAGTCTTCCCAGAAATGTCAATGATTAATTTTTGTATCTATAATAAATATCTCTTGTTTAATCTCATAAATTGAATACACTCTCTCTCTTCAGATTGCGACGTTTTCAACTTCCAAGAATTAACCTTAGAGAGTAAATACTTGTTTTATGCAGCGTACTTTCAGGATGTTGTACCATAAAATCCAAACAAGCCAAACCTATGCAGATGGTTCAGAATAAGAAGATCTCCAGTCGTGAAGTATTGGGTAAACACACCAGACAGCTCATCAATGCATTAATTTCTAAATCAAACTTGCATTAATTTAGAAATCCTGCCAGAATAATATTTTTAGAAAATCTGTAATTGCTACTTTGC
>BGPR01017850.1:12119-31822 GCA_013235015.1 Araneus ventricosus | reverse complement strand
CCAGTATCTTCAGAAAATGTAACATTTATTAGCAACTGCTGCTTTTTCTCGAAACATTTTACTCGAATAATATTTAACAAAAACAGTCGTCAAGATTGGTCTGAATTCACTGTAATGTTAAACAATCTTTATAATATGTAGGTTTATAATTTCTTTAGATGTGTGTAAGAGTAAATGCAAATGTATCTCATATTTACTTGAGATAAACGCATGTTGATGGAAAATAAATATGGGAAACGAAAGAACACTTATGAAAAACAATCAAATGCAGCTTATTTACAATAGTTTGCCGACTTTAAAATGTTGAGCTATTGATCAGTATAGCTGCGTTTCTTAAAGACGGTGGAAGCTTGGTGATGATATGTGACAGAATATTTTTTAAAGCCCTCACAAAATACGTTTCGTATGAGGATGTCTTGCGATGTTTAAAAAATAAATTTTTAATGCTATATTGAAATTCTATTCTTAGGACCCAATTTGAGGAATTATATTGTTATAAACATGGAAAGTCGCTTCCAAGCATTGGGGGCCTATTGTTTGTTAAGAGAGTTTTAGAGGGATAAGTACGGGATGACTAGCAGCAGCAACATCTGGTTCCCTGATCTTGTCGACCATCTCGGTGACAAATTTGGTGACTTTGGAGGCGAAATATGGGATCTCAAAGGTGCTGGAATCTTCTCGATATCTCTATTAGGAGAGAAGTTACGCTTGAATGTACTAAATAATTCCTTGTGACGTCACGGCCTGCCGGGGGAAACTATACAAGGATAGCGCTTGGATGATGGAGGAGTGTGTTGATCGACTGGGATCGCCTTGGAGCGCGAAAGTCTTTGAAGTTCTTTCTGCTGCGCTAGCTTGTAAGCTATTAGACGCCGAGCGGTAGTAGCGTTGATCCATTGGGAACGACTTTAGAGTTTCGTCCGCAGTGCGAGCTAGGAAGCTGGTGAGCTGAGCGCTATTGAAAATGCAGTTATTGTCTACTAGTTGTTAATTATTTGCTGACTGTTTGTGTTGTTAGACAGCAAAGTGCTGAACTGTTATTAACTGCGAATTTTTGTCTGTTTACATTGGTAATCTGTGCACGAACTATTGTTTCCTGTACCTGTGCTACGTGTTTTCCTGCATATTTGTAAATAAACCTTCATTCTCCATTATCCTGCGTGTTGGACTGTTTACACCATACACCCACAGTAAGACTTTTGTAACAATAATACCACTTACTGCCCTGAAGATTAAAATAATTTTATTCCGGACATACTGAAATCCTTTCAAATGAACCTAGACTTCCACCATTTTCACCTTCCCAGTATTACTCGAATAACATTTAAACAAAAAACCTCGTCAAGATTGGCCTTAATTCACTGTAATGTTAAACAGTCTTTTTTAATATGTGGGTTTATAATTTATTTAGATGTGTGTAAGATTAAATGCAAATGTATCTCATATTTACTCGAGATAAACGCATATTGATTGAAAATAAATATAGGAAACGAAAGAACAATTATGAAAAACAATCAAACTCAGCTTATTTACAATAGTTTGCCGATTTTAAAATTTTGAGCTATTGATCAATATAGCTGCGTTCCTTAACTCTTTGAACCCGGCTAGAGTGAAAATTCAAGTGCCTCAAAAATTGGAGTAAATTTTTATTCATGAAATCAGAATTAAATCCTCCCTTTCTCTACAGAAATTCAAGGCGGACGACATCCTAGGTTGAGTGATCAATTGTCAACAATGGAAGGAACTAATCAACAATGAAAGGAACTAATCAACAATGAAAGGAACTAACAACACTGAAAACCACAGGTATTCTCAAAAACTCTAATATAAAACGAAATCCAATAAAATTTCGAAAAAACAACGTATGATTGAATTAAAATTTCATGTATAGAAAGAGACTGAAAGCTTCTTTGTATTTCATTTGAAACCTATTAAGAATACGAAATTATTTTAGAAATTTTCCATTCGGAAATGAACAAAGATTACTTGTTTTAAAAAATTTTAATAATTCAAGTATAAAATGTCGGTCTTGTTATTTCGATAAAATTAAAACGATATTATTTAAATATGAATCAGCTAGCGTTATAGTTCAATAATAAATTTAATGAACAGTGGGTTTTTTTCGGAATTTCATATACATTACTGCTGCTATATTTATGAAGTATTGAGCGATATATCAAGCATGAAACGGAAATTTTTTTTCAACGTAAATCTTTTTCCTACAAATTTACAGAGCGCAAAAAAAGTTTTTGCGCTCCTTATATTTAATTAAATTGACTTTCAATTATATTTGCTAAAAATTAAATAGGAAATCAATTTATTAGTGAATTGAAACGAAATAATAATTTTTTTTTATTTCGATATATAGGTGGAAGTGTGTCGGATAACATTAGAATTTTCGCAATTAATCTGCAACCACGAAAAAAAATTCTTCCTTGGTTGTAGAATTTAATTTCATAAAATGAATTTGATATTTTTAAAATTTTGCAATTACATAAATATCGATTATTGTCGCCGTCTTTCTGTTCTTTTGTGTGTTTTTTTGCCCTAGTTTTATTTTATTTCTATGGTCTTTCCAGCCATATAGCATATAATGATAAATTTATTATCCTTTTAAAAATAAATGAGACATTTTTTCTGAAGATTTCTCTTTTTTTCGGTCAAATGTACTTGATAAAAATTTTTAAATAATCTTTCAGAAACATCGTTAATTTATTCTCACCTGGATAGTTTTTAACACATTCAGAATTGAACCGGTCTCTTCATGAAACTTTTTGTGCTTTTAGTGCAGAAATAATACGGAATTAAAATTAATTATTTTCCTTTTAGATATAATAAATACATTCCGATAAGAATAAAAAAAAATTTGTTTAAAATTTTTGGCTATTAAAAAAGTTCTCTGACATATGTAAAAAAATACAATGTTAATAAATATGACTAGTAAACAAAATGGGTCTGTAAATTTAAATAGATTAAATTTCCCTTGACTTTTTTTCAATTCAAATAAATACATGCTGCATTCATTGATATGAAACAGTGATTAATAAAAAAATGCCTGTTTTTCTAAATTCGTTTTCATTTTGTGACTTTTGTTTTTGGTTATTAATACACATATTAAATTATAAGCAATTGAATACATTGCATTAATATAATATCATGACAGATAGATTAAGCTTAATTATATGTGATACTTTTAACCATAACGGCATTAAATTCTTGTGTTAGAAAAGGGTTGTTGTTCTAAATGACGGCATCTGTGCTTGGAGATAAGTTAATAAGTCATTATCTAACTATATATTGTCATTTAAAATCAATGAGATTCTATGATTCTGAAACTTAAAATGGAAGAAAAAATGCTTATTTTCAGAATGATTTTGAGATTAAATATTAGACAATGATTTGCTGAATTTATAAAAGTAGTTCTTAATAAAAATATATTTTTAAACAATATGAAAAGCGTTTATATATGACTTTATTTTAATATACCATTATCCGATAAGAAAAATATTCTGAGATTTAAATTTCTCCTAGCTAATTTCTGGCTTCTATTTGAATGCTACCCAAGAATATTTCCAAACGACACGGCGCATTTGTATTTGTATTCAATCTATTATTAATAAGTTGAAATGTGTATTCAGAATTTTATAATCTTGAGAAAATATTTAAAAAATGTAAGATTTGCGCGTGTCCCAATCATTAAAGGAAAAAATTATATCTGTAAATATTTTATAAAATCTTTAAACAGCTAGGAATTCGTTGTATTCGATTATTTTACTGCAATGTCACTTTAGGAGGCTCTATATTACTTCTTTCTTCACTAAACTTGAAGTATATCTTTACGCTATTGGTATTAAAACTTTGAACCAAATTTAAGATAAACCAAGCCGAATAAATAACTAATGAAAAATGATGACTGCGAATCCATTCCGGAAATGAGGAGACAGATAATAAATGAGTTCGGGCAAATTTGCTTTTTTGTTAATCAGTTTTGATTCGACTTTGAAATGATTATATTACTGATAACCCTACTCTTCTGTTTTTTCTTAATTACTGGAATCAAACTTTTGATATGAAAAATATCGTGAGCTTTTAACCTTTCTGTGTTAATTGACTCGTATAGCCATTATTTAAGTTATTGCATCTAAACTTTATTGGATATTTTTCGGTTTCATATCTTCTCTAGACACGTAAATCCTTTTTAGAAGGATATATCTGAGAAAAAGCTTCTTAATTTTCTTTGCCTGTTTAATTTATTTATTTATCTATTTTTCCAAAAAATTGTAAGTAACTACAGAATTAAAACAGTTAATTTCATTTTCTTTGAGGGTTTTAAAAGGTCTAAATTGTGATTTCTAAGAATCATTTTTCTTTTTAGTGCTTTCACCACTGGACCTATCCGGATGAGTGTAAGAAGAAGATAATGGCTACCGGAGAGAGAGCATATTTATTTAAATATCAAAATATATATCTCATAGAATCAAAATAAATCTCCATATTTATTTGTCACCTAACAATTTGATCTTAGCATAGACACAAAAAGAACCCATACAAAGGTACAAGGTCTATCGTCTAAATTCAGTGTTCACTATTTTATGTTATTTTGGCAGGAACGGGGATGCTCTGTAGAGATAATCATACCGAAATAAATTACATGATTATTCCATTCTCTTATCAACTCTCTTATTTCAATAAACATGATATATCATGATTATGTATGTTGAAAAATTTGTCAGAGTGTGTTTTTGAAGCATCTGGTGCAATTTGAATGCTCTTGATAAAGGAAAGCTTGAGGTAATTTTATTTGAACTATAATCATTTAAAGCAAATTATTTCAACGATATACGTGCATAGCTGCAATCATTGCCTAACAGTAAAAGCCAACAGTTGTTCGGGTATCCACAATTTTTAATATGATTATGATATGCTAACTTTCATTGTTTGTCACCAGAGAGCCCATTTTTAGACCAGCTCACCAAATTCAGATCTCTTGCACAATTTCTTATTATTTACGGTTTGTTGACCAACTGTCAGTATGATGCTAAAATCCCCTTTTTCCCTTTTGGCTAAGTGTTCCGTTAGGTGCAGCTCAAATTAAAAGTAAACATATTTAGCAGTTATTAAAAGTTAGAGAGAAATAGCTGGGAAAAACATGTGCTCTTCCAAGCTAAATTGTGTCAGATAAGCAAAATTTATAAGGGGAATAAAACCGATGTCTTAAGACCATTATATCCTCGGCGAACAAGCTGCTCGTCTAAGGCGGCTGGTACATTTGCATTTTGGACATCCAAAAATATTGTGCCCTACCTTCTTAGTCGACAGCAACAATTTAGAAGGATATATAAGAAAATTATTACAAAGCCATTGTTTCCCTGAGATGCTAATCTTGGCGACAAAGTTGGCGACTTGGCGATAAATTTGGCAACCTTAGCGACAAATTTGGTGACCATTTTGGCGACTTTGGTGCCAAAAGGAATTTTCTAGAAAGACCTCGAACTATCAACCTATTTCTACTGGCTTCGTGAACTTTCTGGAGATTACTTCACTTCCTGTTGAAAAAGTATAAAATCAAGCCCTCGAGCCAAGAAGAATCAGTTGGATTTTGATCAGAAAGCAAGCTGGTGAGCTAATAAGAAACCTTTGAGCGCTGTGTTGAGAGTTAATGATAATCTCTGTTGTGAATTTTTACAGGTGCTGTTTTAATACTTGTGTTATGTTTCTTTGCTTAGTATACCTGTAAAATAAAGAGCTTTATTTTTTAATCCTGCCTATTGAACTGCATTCACGTACACCCACAAGACGTTTTTATCACAATACGATAACAATGATTGATACATCTCCAGTAAAGGCGGTGGATTAGGTGTTTATATATGCAGTAGAAACCTTTATACCCAATTAAATGCGGCCCTCATATGGCGATGCGTTTCATAGTTTCCAAAACTAAATTGATAATGTTAAAAATCGCACTACCAGAATTTAATAGAATTTTGCCGTGTAAAGGCTATTACCTAATAAGGCCCGTTAGAGCCACATAAATTATATATTGATTTTCAATACATAAAATAATTATATGGCGACGATAGTATAGATTTGTGGATGGCTTGCTAAAGCCATCCTTCTCATTAACATATTCATCAAGGCTACTTTTTTCACCAAATGCTTTTTTACCGATTAGATAAATATAAAACAAAACTTTTGCTTCATATTTATATTATTTGTTTCTGTATTATATTAGAAATAGCTGCATATGCGCCATTCTATCTAATACAAAAGAGTTTTAATTAATTTTTGACTAATTAATTTAATTAATTTATTGTTAATATCTTTGTTAAATTTTGTTAATTATAACTTTTTTACAGATCTCAGAGCTGTAAGGTTTTTTCCCGTATGTATCTGGTAATGTACTTTTAAACTACTTTTTCGAGTAAGTTTCTTATTACAGGTGTCACAGGTGAAAGGTTGGTATCCTGTATATGTCGCCCGTTAATGTACGTAATGACTTTTGTATCTAAACCCCTTATTACAGATGTCACAGGTGAAAGGTTTTTCTCGCGCATGTGTCCAGGAATGCCCGTTTAAATTAAATTGATGTCTAAATTTGTTACTACAGATGTCACAAGTGAACGGTTTTTCTCCCGTATGTATCCGGTAATGTACTTTTAAATTACTTTGACTAAATTCTTTATTGCAAACATTACATACGAATGGTTTCTCTCTTGTATATGTCAGTAATGTGCTCTTAAATGACTTTTGTAACTAATTTTTTTATTTCAGGTATCACAAGTTAAAGGAACCTTCGATGGGCTTAAAGATACTATGATAGCAGACTAAAAGTCATATTGAATCCGACAATGTTAGGCGGCTGCGCTTAAAGATAGACATCAAGCACCTGATTGCAAAATGCCCACAATAATAGCCTTCATTAACCAAATCGAATAGCGTGCGATAATACAACGTGACTGCCTTAATTCAAATTTCTATGTTAATGCCTCAGTAAACTTTGTTGAACTATTGATTTATAATTTAGTGATGCGGCTGTCGTTATGTTTTGAATCGGATGTCGTGATGTCTTGAATCGGATGTCGTGATGTCGGTATTAATCTAGATTAATACGGACACCACAACATCCGATTTATAAGAGGAACAGCTTATGTTTTCATAGATTTCTGATTGCACAGGTACTGAAGAATTTTATTTCTACGTAAGAGGAGATTCAACAGTATTTTCTGGGATTTCAAATTAAGTAATGGGCGTTAAACTATTTTTTAAATATTTTTTGTTACTAATAAATTTAGTAAATAAGTTAATTAAATAATTGACAGTTGGTAATTTAGTTCTTAAGTTTACATTCTGTCATAAGCATTTTTGTTGAATTATATTACATAAAATAAAAGCTGTAATCTGTAGCAGCTCTCTCTACGTGAATTATTATTATCTTTGTTGTCGCGAAGAAAATGGCAACAGAAAAGTTGTTGTTAATGAAAACGATGCGGATGAATAAAGTTTTCGATGTGTGTGTGTGTGTGTTTGTGATTCGAAACGTTTTCTTCTTTTTTAAAAATTTAAATATGCCTAAATCATTCCTGAAATATAATTTAATTTATTAATTTCTCGCAAGTATTAATTGCTGGTGAGTGCGCTACAAATCCTTTCAACTTTTAAATGTTCAACTTACTGGAAAACGCAATTTCTGAAATTTAAAAGTGTGATAGATATATCAAAATAATTTAGCTTTCAATATCACTTGAAAATTAAATTTTTTCAATTGAACAAGTAAATTCAACTGCAACTTAAATACGCTAAATTCTTTCCTAACATTTCTAATAGGGACATACATAAACATTTTATGATGACCATATCCAGAAGTACTACATGTTTAAAGTAATTGAAAAGAATTTTTTTTTTACGTTGGGGAAAAATCATTTAAGAATTATTTTGTCATTAGAATCAACACATACATTTCTGTAAATTTATTTTAGTGCATTCACCATTACTTAAAACCGATAGTAGTCATATTAACAAAAAAGGAAGAAAAAGAGATTTAATATGTAATCGAATTTTATATAAAAGTTCAGATTTAAATCTTAAAAATTTGTAACTTATTTTAGCAGGGCGTTTTTCAGCGTTTCATCCAAACAGGTGAAATTTTAATCATATGAAAATATTCGCTGTAAGTTGTTAATTAATCTTTGCCATATATTGCTGATTTACTAGAATCTTTAATATTTTCTGTCCAGATTAAACCATTTTACGCTAACTTAGTGGTTTCATAAGAATTATTCTGAAAAGAGTTCTTCCCTTCTTAATTTCAAAATCTTATGTCTTTCCTGTCACTGAAATAGAATATCGATGCTTTGATATTTTCTGCACGAAAAGAACACAATTCTGTATTCTTGAAAAGGTTTTTTTATTTAATCAACTGCTTTTACTTTACAACATGTACATGGAAATCCAGTCAGAGATATTCATGTAAATTTCGAAAGCATCGCGTTTAAACCCCTGCATCAGTTTCAGCAATCTATAAAATATCCACGTCACTTTTTAAAACTGCATTACTGAGGATTACCGGCAACAAGTGAGAGAAAATTTAAGATGGTGAACATATTTCTGTTAACTGTTTTCATGATTTTCGCTCCATATGCATCATGCCGTTATGGTAAAAACAGTTTGTATCTCTCTCTGAAATATAAAATACATTAATTATTTTGTAATTTACGCTGTTGTATGCTTTTCGGTAGAAGGTTTGATGCTATATTATAAAAGTCTTATACTGATTTGAAAATGTGTCTAAATAATAAATCTTGAAATTCAATTTGTTACGAGTGTTATAATATCTTACTGTTCAAAAATTAATGTGAAGTTGTTGTCTATATTTTAAAATAAAATTCTATAAGCAGTTTGAGTAATTTTACTTAGAAAAATTTGAAATAAATGAAAATAATTACAAGTAATTCTTTAAAATACATACATTAATTTTCGCATCCATCGCAACTTCGCTCACCACATGAAACCCTCTAAAGAAAATTTAAAACATTTATTTGTTTTATTTTAAAAGAATTGATGAAAAAATGCTATTTGTTGAAACTTTATTATAATATTAGATGTACAGAAGAACAATAGTTTTTTGTTCCTATGTTTAACTTTTGCTACCAGATTTCGGTTGTTTTAATTTTTATGTCAAAAAATCAAGTTATTTAATTTTTTGATTCATTATTGTTGATAATTTAAAAAATGTTTATTTTACTGTTATTGTTCTTTATGAATACTATTCTGGGTTTATAATTTCTTTACAATAGGCCTTAGGTGACTGTCGTGTTAGCCGGGAATATCGGTAGCCTTTGATTTTAGATATTTCTCTTATGAATAATACCCAGATAGAATGTACACTTGCAGCAAGTGTGATTTTTCTTGATATTAGCTTGTCATGACAAATTTCACGCTACAACTTTGCAACTAACTTCCTGCAAAGTAATAAAGCTTAATCGATCATCCTCCTTGCAATGGAAGTTTGCTGTAAAGTTGACACAGGGCACTTACACACCACTGCCTGGATACAGTTGTACATGCCTGGTTTTGATCTTTGTCTCTGTTTTAAAAACATCCGATTTTTAATACTAGACCTTCCTTCTTTTTATTAATTCAATAAATCAATGACAATTTGAAAAAACAAGTTCGACACGTGTTGACTTCTTGTTTGCAATAACTTTTTCCAAACTTCTTTCCAGCTTGAACTCTTGCCGTGTCAAACTTGCTGCAAGCTTGCAGATTTGCAGAACAAGATTGCTGCAAACTAAAAAATAAACTATATGGGTATTATTGGCATTCTCACAAAGTATTTTTAAACTTAAAATGAGATAGAAATTAAAGTGACATTATTTTAATAAACTTATACCCGCCCTGTTCATTGTATACATGAACCTGAAATATGGAGTTAAGTCACCTAACGTTATAAATTTTTTAAAAAACGTAATTATCTGCTGCTTTCTGTAACATCTAATTATACGTAATCTTAAATAATGATGTGATTTCACTTAGTTTCCCTCACTAAAAATGCGTTGTTGTTTCAAAGTAAACTGCAACTCAATTTAAATATATTATGCGATAATGGCTTATAGAAAGTTCGCTCGATTGAAAAATGCTGATAAAATTATTAAATCTCCACTACTAATAATAAGAGAATTTGTATCAGGCTGTTGGAAATGAAATTAGTTTTTTGCATTAAAGCTTTAAAAAAGTCATATGTAATGTAAAATTATTCTTAAAACAAGTACATACTGTAAATGATGTACTTGTAATGTAAAATGTAACTTTTAGTTACATTTTATGGTTATTTAAAATATCTGGACCATTTCAATGTAAACGTAGGACAAATTTGGTTTGCAAAGATGCATGCTTGTTCCAAATGCGTAAAAAAATGAATTAATAAGTCTAAGATAATTTTTAATGAACACCTTTTTATCTTTCAACATTTAATATAATCAATACAGCTTTTAAAGAGCATCTTAGATATGGTTTCACAAAATGTTCTCATCAGAATACTTCTTTTTTCCAGACTTAAAAGATGCGATATCTGGTATATCCAACGAAATCTTCAGTTCAAATTGCAATGAAACATTTGCAAAGCCAACAAATAATATTTGTTCCATTACTTACCTTCTTTTTACCGAAAATAATAGAAATTCGCCATGCTACATAGAACCTAACAATCAAGAATTTAATCATTGTGAATTTGATCCATGTGGAGAAACTAAAATACTGATTCACGGCTACACAGTAAAATTAAAGCCTGGGAACGTCTTTGAAGTAAGTAAATGATTCAAATAAAAACTTTAAAAATTGTATAATTTCCAAACTGAATATTGCCTATATAAATTTACATTTGCCTTTGGAAGTGGATACATATTTCAGGTACTTTGAAATTGATTTTATTTGAAAAAATAATGCGAATTAAAATGAAAGTTTTTTATTCCCATTTTAACAGAGAAAACAAATTCTTTCTGTAATTCTCGAGATCTGTCAGGCCAATTTATTTGATGAATGTCCTCACTTCCAAAATTATCATCGTATAGAGGTCAAACGTTTTATTATCCATAAAGATGGACTAAATACACATTACGTCTAAGGAAATTCAAACACCAGATACTTTACTTTAAAGTAGACAGGGGGCTTTGTAAAATATTAAGAAGTGATACCTGTTAACATAATCATTCCTCCATTACTGTAGCAGTAACTTTCTGGAACGTTGAAGGATAGATTTTAGGTAGGTCACATGATGTCTTCAAATGAAGGTACTTAGAGCATCAGTGACCAGAATCGCTACTCTGAAGAGGACGCTAACGTATTGGAATCAGACTTTATTTTGATGATGCCCTCACCATACATAATGGGCCCTCTTATATTCTAAAATAAGTATGATGAAAATAGCTGGTATTCTGGCAAACAACCATTTCCATAAAAGCATATAAAGTGAAACTTCGATTAACCGACACCGTGCGGACCAGGCCGCCGAATAGACGGATCACAGAAATCTCTTAATATATGTGTAAGTAACGTGACTTCACTACTGGTTTTAGACAAAAATGAAAATAAAATCTTTTAATAAATGTGAATAATACATACGTTTTGTTTTTAATTTTATAAAACGAACAGTATAAACTTCAATATAAGAGTAGTAATGTACAGAAATGTATTGTTACAAAGATGTAATGTCGCTTTCCTGCCTCGCTAGCTTCATAGTTTTGGAGGGAGTTTTACAGCGGTATGCATGGAGTGACGGGCAGCGGCCGTTCAGGGACTCCTGACCCTGGTGACCATTTTGGCGCCCTTGGCGACAAATCGATGATTCCAGAAAATGCGATCCTTTATTCGATACCTCTATTAGGAAAGGAAAATCGCTTGAATATACGAGAAAACGCCATGCGACGTCACGGTCTGTAGAAGAGAGTATATAAGGACCACGTTTCGAGCAGAGAGGGTGTATGTTGATCCACTGGAACGACTTGGGAGTTTCGTCTGCAGTGCGAGCTAGAAGCTGGTGAGCTGAGCGCTATTGAATGTGCTGTCATTGTCGTTATTAGCGATTTGCTGACTCTTTGTGTAGCTAAATCTCAAAGTGCTGAACTGTTATTACCTGTGAATTGTTGTCTGTTAACGTTGCTAATCTGTGTAATATCTATTGTTACCTGTGCTACGTGTTTTCCTGCACATTTCTAAATAAACCTTCATTCTCCTTTATCCTGCGTGTTGGACTGTTTACACCATACACCCACAGAACGATTTTTGTAACAGTATTATAATGCTATAAACCTACTTTTTAAAAAATAATCTGCCATACACTTCGGTTTCTTTGAGGAGTTTTAGCAGATGAAGGATAACAAAAACTGAAGGTTAAATGAGTGCCGGTTAATCAAAGTTTTACTGTATTTGACTTTGCAGATGCATATCTGCTCTTCGATGGATTTTATGGATGATAAGGATCGTTCAAGTAGGGATCACTTGACTCATGTTTACTATTTTCAAATTTAGATATTTACAAGATAGATTGAAAAACCAGAATTATGAATTTATGAATATCTAATGTTCTCGTTTGTTATTGAGATTTATTTTGTTTATTTTAACATGACAATACTGAAAATAGTAGAAGACGACGCTGTTGTAAAATAGTCAGAGCAATTTAACGCAGTGTTCGTCTTTAGCTGAAATAAATGTTTATTGCAACTTTCTATCCAGTGGTTATCTGATAGTTGTTTTACGTTATTCAACTCACCCAACATATTATGATATTTTAACATAGTAACTTTTAAAAAAAATTATATATGTCGTTCCAGGTAGCACGGCACGATCCACAGTATTGTATAATATTGTTCAATATTAAAAAACTAGAAAAATAACCCGTCATGGTATGACGGGTGCAAATTGCCTCTTCATTAGAGAGATTTTCCGTCAAATGTGACGTGTTAAAATAGATATATATGCGAGAGAAATGCTTGATACTGATTGAAAGCAAATAAAATAAACAAATGTTTTATGACAGGTGTGGTGTAGTTTATTTTAATCGGCAAATAATTCCCTTATTTTTGTTAAGACACTTAAAAATTTCTTTGTTGTAATTCTTTGTCTAATTTACAAGAAATGTTTTTTCTCTTATGCACTTCAGAACTCTGGACAGCTAGCCCTCCTGTAACTTTATACAACCCCCTTTAGAATACGACCTTTTTTTTTCCTCTTTTACCGTATATACTCCCCCTTTCCCATGAAAAACGCACGTGTTTGTTTGAATCGCTTAATTGTTTATTTCACGTCTTGAACCCCCGTTAAGCTTGAAATTAAAAATTGTTTCTTGTATCCTCCGCTCCTTTGTAGAAAAGGATCCGAATCTCCCACTTTACTACTGAGGTCAATTTCACTTCCTGCCATTTTGATTCTTTGACAATGAGCTTTAACGGACCACCCAAATGTTACTGTCCTGACGCGACAAATTGTCTGTTTTCACACAAAGACCATTTTTTCGAACCCTGACAGTGATTAATTACCCTTTGGACCGGTCAGGGCAATACCTACCCTTTTTCTAGAATCCTCGACCACCAATCCGAAGAGTCATAGCTTCCTTTATTGGCTAACTGCAGGTCTCCGGGGCGTTCACAAGGGGTTGCTGATCTGGTTGGTGAGTTTCTGAGGGTTTTGGCGTCTTGGCGCAACTAAATTAATTTTGGTTTCTATGCCTTGCCAATAAAAAAATCTTGACCGTTGGCACTGGAAGGAGCGATGAAGGTAAAGCTTAGCACGACATCTGATTTTTGTATAAGAGGGAGAGTGCTTGAAGGAGAGAAAAGGAGGACAAGATTTTGGTAGAAGAAGAAGACAAGACTTTGGAACAAGAAAAAACAAGATTTTGGATTCTTGCAATGAGCTCGGCGTAAAGGTGATCTCTGATGCTCAACGTGTGGAATGATAACTGCCATTAGCGGACTTGTAACGAATGGGTGCTAAGCAGAGGCCCTTTGAACGATCCAATATTTCGGCTGCATGATAACGGCAGCTTGAAACTGTTTGCACGCGGCGAGGCTACAGATTCGTAGAAGGTGAATCCCGTGTGTCCGGCCATGGCTGGCCCCTTTACCTCGGAGTGCTGGACTGGCTGCCACTTCTAGCGGTGTAAGCGGCTCTGAGCAGCCTGGCCTCTTCCCGGCAGCAACTTGACCAGACAACCGTCCTAGCCTGTCTTCAAAATACCTGAAGCGTGTGTCCTGGAGCCCTGCTACTGAAGTGCCTGCTGACTTATCCATATAAGCCTATTGAAAGCCACCTGCAGATGGGTGCTGACTGCCACAAGGTTTAGTGCCATGGATGCCAGGTAGGAGAGAGTGAAACATCCACAATAAGGAGTCATGAGATATAACAGAAGTGATCCGAGACTCGCCCTGCCTGCCAGCTTCTTTTGGGTTTCTGTCCTGGACCCCCAGACCAACCTTCTACAAATGATGTCCTCAGTTAAGTCCTTTTTTTGTTTTGATATTGAGAAATTTAATTTAAAGGTTTTAAATTGATAGGCTAAGAGCCACAGTAATTTAACTTTCGGATATGAAAATTTTAAGTGATGTGCTGACGGCTCACTCGAGTAATGAATGTAGGATGATTTAATTTTTTGTTACTTGTATGCTATGCCCTGAATATAGGAAGTTGCTTTTGTGAGTGAACACTTATATGTATGTAATACTGTTGTGAATTTGGTATGCATTTTAATATGTGTGTTGAATTTAGTTAACTACCATTTCAAGCATTTGCATACTAACTACATGTAAACTACCAGCATTAACTTTAAGTAGGGATTTTCAGGACTTTTATTATTTTGGTCGGATAGAAGACAAAGTACTGATAAGAACTCTAATTAACCTGTCTTTGACCTTTTATCCAACTGGCATGTGTTTTGAATCCAAAGCAACATTATACTTGCTCAGTACATGCTATGTAAATCCCCAACAAAATGCATTCACATTTTCTGAAATTCTTAAATAAACTGAAATTAATTTCTAGCACAGTTTCTGTCATTTGTTCATGCTTGTGTTTTATTCTCACTCAATGTGTCCTAACAGATTTTCCAGGTCTGGAATTGTCTACTTATAAATTTATGTCTGTTACTTATATAATTATGTTACTTCCTGGGGTTATTGCTAAAATATTTTTGAACACAACGCGGATTGCTTAATTTATTTGAATGTACCTTTTATAAGATCTTTTATTTGGATCTTGTTTGCTTAAATTCTTTTCTAAAATCTAAATTAAATGTAATTAAGCTAATTAAAGATAAAAACCACACGACACAGGATATATATATTTTTTATTTATATATTATTTATATATTTCTTTATTAAAAAACACCTCTTGGTCTAAAATAAATCTAGAAAATGTAGTAGATATAATCTAGAAAGATAGAAAATCTAGTTTCAAAACAAAGAACTTTTCTGCTTATGACAAAGCACTTCTCTGTTTGTGTCTCCAAAAAATATTATCAAATTATATCAACGCGATTGCAGTAAATAATGCATCGTGACGTCCGAACTATATCACGCGCATGATATACCACTGACGTAATTTACTACTTTCTATTGAAGAACGGAAATTAATCTGAAATACATGATTAATATAATTTAAAGTTTTTAGGGAACTATTTATTGATCATAGCGAGATAAATTTTATATCAATCGATAGAAAATTTTACTTCACTACTTTAGAGCTATTAAATTTCAAATTAGGACAACAATTCCTCTTTTAAATTTAAAGTTACTGAAATTTAGGTTCTATAACAACGAAATAATGCTGTTTAACGTCTCGCAGTGCTATAGCTCGAGTTTTATTGTTGGTGACGTCACAGCGCTACCAAGAGATCTGGGCTATTATATTAGTAATATTATACGATATTATACAATATCGTAGAATACTGCGAATAATGTTCAATATCGTACAATATTATACAATATCTGTTTGCTACTGGGGTAGTTGGCAATCTAAGGATTTTAAATAATTTTGCCTTTAATGACTTCGAAATTTAAAACTTTGCTCGCAATCTCTAAGCCTTATTGAATATGCATGTAATCGCTTAGCCTAATTAGACGCTTCTAGTGAACGAGAACGATCTCGCCAAAATCATCGTTCGCCGCAATTTTCTTTCGATGATAAGCCTAAGCAGCGCTCGCTTTTCGCCAAGAAACATTTGTTCTGAAGCCCTAAATATTTATCGCCAAGTTTTTAATTTAAATATTCAGAAAAAATTCAACTTTTCCTCCGAAACATAATGGCTTAAGATATTCATGTAGAAGATGAGTATGCTAAAAGTGAAAACTTTACGACTCATACAATAAACAAAGAAGATTACCCAAGTTTTGCGTTTCAGACAACGCTGAAAACAAATGGTATTGTGATAAAAGGAATGACACAACCCTTTTACGATTTACGACAACGTATGCAAAAACTGCAGGAAGAAGATGCCAGAAGATCAAAACTTGCTGATGAAAGAAGAAATGGAGAATCTGATGATTATGTACCATCTTTCGATAAAAGGGAGAAAATAATACCAGAAAATTTCGAAAAACCAACTCACAGTTCAATTGAAGATATCGATTTAATTAATACTGATTCTGAACATGAAAGCGATGAAACCATTTGCGGGTCAAAAAGAATATAGAAAATCCGTTAATGTTCCTGCAAAAAAATCCGTGGTGAAAGAAAATGACTGTAATATACTTGAAGTTCCTAATTTTTAAAAACGCAAAAGGGAGGAAAAGAAAAATAAATGTAAAGATTTAATTCAAAATCATATTATAAAAATGGAAAAATGAATTTTATTGAAATTGGAGGAAACAAATCAACAGATAATCCTATGGCTGGTGCTCTTAAATGAGATGCAACTTCTAGTGAAGTTACGATTGAACTTTTAATCTCATACAGGGCCGAAACCACGTATAATATGTACGAAACACACTTTGCTAACAAGATGATGTTTGATCACCATAGCTAGTATCATTCGTTTAATCCTGGAGATATTGTCATGTGCAATTCACCGAAACAGTTCGATTTGAAACTCTCTCCAATGTTCAAAGAACCATTGATTGTTGTCCGTCCACTAGTAGCCGTATACTACGAGATCAAGTTTATGACGACACCAAGAAAGCTTCTAAAGCCATTCACGAACAACTTCGTCCATTCTAAAAAATTAACAAAGATCCCAAAGTGGTAAGCAGAACAATTTAAAAATCATCGTTTACAACATTAAATCCAAAAAAAAGTATAAATAGCAAAAATACAAGGCGCAAAAAATTAAGAGCAAAAACACAAAACACAAAAAGCAAAAGCACTAAAATCTGAACATTGGATACTCAAAAGATAAAAAAAGATTAAGAGCAAAAACACATAACACAAGACTCAGAAGCTCAAAGAGCTTAACATTAAAAACATAAAACACAAAAAGTTTAAGAGCAAAAACACATTTATTCGCGATATTTCTTATTGTGTTTTATGTTTCAATTTCAAAATTTATTTCATTTTTGTCCAAATTTCTCATTAATCAGGGCCGATTAAAAGGTTTCCATCCATTTTTAAGGATTTTTGCTAATTTTATCGGGGTAACGCTAAGAAGAGAAGACGTTGCAAGAATTGAAACAAAGAAGTCATTGCAAGATAACGCAGTACTCGCCTTTATTTGAAATAAATTTTTATTGTATGTTTCCTCAATGTCAATCTTATAGTATTTTTATAATATTCAGCTTACTCATCAGCGAATGCTCCTTTTTTTCCATCTTAAAAGCATGTCTCGAAAACACTTGATTTTGTAACTGTAACTCGCCATTTTCCTCTGAAATTCTTCTTCTTCGGAGGAAAACTACAAAATGTGTTTCTGTATTACTGAGACCGAATGCCTCGGACTATGGACTGCTAAATCTTACAACATATAGTTAGGACATTACTGTAGAGGAAGAACCTTACCGACAATCTTTATTTCGTACCACGAATGTGGTAAAACAATTTTTTTCTTGCTTATCTTGAAAGACGGCAATCTCAATTACTTACGATTATATAAGTTTTTGACGATCCATTCATTGACCAATTGCGTCGAATATTTTCTGCTAGATGTTTAGGATTTAGTAAAAAAAAAATTAATACTTTATTTGCATCTAGAGAAATTATCACAAAAGGATATTTTTACGATAAACTTAATCCTGTATTGATAACAAATAATAACGAATAATTTTACGAAACGAATATTTCCATTATTACGAAATGGGTCTTATTTGGCTGGTATCATTTGGAATATTCAATAAATTACTTTCTTTCTTTCAATTTAGGGTATAAAGGACAACTTACTGTTAGAAGATGCCTACAATGTCGTCATTGTTAACTGGACACAGTACAATCAAGGAATATATGGAAACGCAGTTGAAAATGCATATTTGGTTGGAATCGAAGTTGGAAAATTCATAAATTTTCTAACGGTAAGTTAGTTATAAAATCTTGCTCCCTATTTTATATTGTGTTTAAATATGAAACAAAAAAATATCTTAATAAAAAGATAATAAGTAAAAATTATCTCCTAAAGTAGGCGTGTTTTTACTCCAAATGAAATAAAAAAAACATTCTTTCATTGACAAAACAAAATTGCCTTTCAATTAATAACCGCAAAAAATGTGAGCAAAGAAACTTATTAAATTATTAAATGTTTTATTCATATTATCATAAGCATTCAATTCATCACTCTTTTACTATTTTTAATACTCGAAAAAGAAGAATTTGTAAGAAGAAATTAAAATCATTATTTAATTTATTGGAGCTAAAAAACAATCAACTAGAAATATTAGACTAAATTTTAAAAATGAAAATTTTAAATTAAACTTCAAACAAAAAAGACAAAAAATTTAAAACAATAAAATTTAAACAAATTTTAAGTCGCGCGCAATTGCAGCTGCAAACAAAAAACAAAGAACAATGAAAATCAATGTAATTCAACGAAAGCCAGAAAGAAAGATAAACTCAGAAGGAATCGAGAAAAACATATGAACAAGGAATCCATTCTAGTCCATTTTTTCGGGGGCTAAGGACTTTATTCCAAATGGATTCAAAATAATTAGGAAATTTTGGCGGAATGCAAGCTTCTTACAGAAAAATTTCGCATTTATTTTGAATCCATTTCAAACCAAATCCTTAGACCTTGAAAAAATGTACCAGAATGGATTTCTTGTTTTTTCATCGATTCCCTCAGAGTTTATCCTTGTTTTTTTTGTTTTTCTTTGAATGATATTGATTTCCATTTAATTTAATGGGATATTCAAAATTTCCTATTTTTAAGCTGTAAGAAATATTATATATAAATGAAACTGATCTTATGCATAGCTTGAGAATCGACACTTTTATAAAGCAATATATTCAAAGTTTCTGATTTATGTGAAAATAAAACAGTTATTTCCAAGTAAAATTGTTTTTAAATATTGTTTTCTCCCCTTTGCTTATTGTGATTAATTTCCATTTCCTAGAATGAAAAGGGAGTAAATGCAACAGATATTCATCTTATAGGACACAGCTTAGGAGCACACGTAGCTGGAGTTGCAGGAAAACAAGTTGCGAATTTAGGAAGAATAAGTGGTATCATTTGAATATTAATAACTTTATTTGAATAACCGAATCTTAGATAGACATAAATATTCTAAGGGATTCTGTTT
>BGPR01017849.1:1059-22667 GCA_013235015.1 Araneus ventricosus | reverse complement strand
CAGTTTCATATTCGTCTGAAGTGGAACACACCCTCTCCAAAGGAGGGAAGACATTTAAAAAACTGAAAATATCATTGAAAAAAAATTCTTCTCAAACTCCAATCCTTGTGGCAGGATCTATAAGGAGGGGGGAGACTGCCTGATTGCAGTAAAAAGTTTTCCATTTATTTTCCCGAAAGTTGATACTGCGTCCTGCTAGAACTTGCGAGTCCCGAAAATGAAAAATACAGCAATAATCGCCAATGCTAATGATAGATGCGCCAAAAGAGGCGGCGGGTTCGAGGTCAGAGGGTTGCGTGGGCGTGGGGTGCACTCGATGGATTGGAGGAGGCTGTCAGGGCGCAAACGATAAAAAGGTGAAGTTGAGGCCCTATCTCAGCCATTATCGTCTGTCTGCTGAAGCCATTTATGACTGTCCACTGCCGCCCATAATTCTCCCCTCTTTCTTCACTTCACGCCACATGACGTCATCGCCAGTCCTCTTGAGCAAATGACACGTGAAAGGGATCAACCTGTGGCTGCACTCGTGAAAATTTCAACCGAAAAAGTAATCAACAAAATTGAAAGGAAATGTTTATGATTAAGGCCTTGACAAGTCAGACTCGTGCATCAAATTATTGTATTTTTGAGCTTGTAAACTACAATTAAATCATTCATAGTTGTTATTCGGTACAAAAACCACGCCGAATCCATAAACATCTCAAGTTAGTAGAGAAAAATGAATCGTTAGGAATTAATAAACAAGGCAACAGAGTGCGATTACTGTAATAATAATTAGGTGTTTTTCAGTTGCACAAATTATTATTTTTGCCTATATAGGTCTTAAATATGTAAATAATGTCAATTAATGCGAAATAATGATAGGCAAATGTTAAACTGGAATTTGAAAAAAGAGCTAGAAAAGAAAATCCATATGTCCCTTCAAAAATAATTCAAATTCAGATCAAATCTGAGCTTGAACAGATTGCCATAAATATGACAAGAAGCTGAACAACATAATAACTTTGCCTTCTACACACTTTTTAAATTTATAAAAAGATTTTTTGTTTAAAATTTGATTACAGCGAGTAAACTAGGTTTATTAGTATGATTTTATGTAAAAAAAAGTTATATTCAATAAAAAGTGGTAAAAGGGCTGCTACCATTTAATAAATATAAAAAAAATCCAGATTATAAATAATCCCCCAAAAAATCAGATTAAATTACTGTTATTAAGACTGATTACCATGAAATTATACAAAGGCAACACAGTTGCTTATTTTAAGTCTTGTATTTTTTCATGTAAAAAATACATAGATTGAGTGAAGGGAAATGGCGTTATGCTTTCGAAATTCAATCCTACAGACTAAGATGTTTTCAAAATTGAGAAGTTAGGACTCATTTATTTTTGTACTCAAATTTGCTTTTTAATTAAGATGTATTAAATTTTCACTCGGGATTTTGAATGTAAAAAAATTTACCCCCCAAATCCCCCCCCCCCCCGGGCCTCTGTAACTCATAGGACACATGCTGAAAATTGTCGCCAAAAGGGTGTTAAAACGAAACTTTGAAATATATCCTTAAACTGGCTTTAATTTGACACTTTTGCGGATTAAAAACTACATGTAAAGTCAATTTCTAGAAACCTGCACCTCTTTTGAAAGAGGGGTATGAGGATTAAAGTCTTTCTGCACTGATTTATATCTAAATAATAGTTAAAAATTATCTAACTTAGATTTTTAACCTCATTGGAGACCTATTTTACAAAAGTTCAAAACTTTGCAAAAAATCAGCAATTTTGAAATCAAAATTTTCTACCCACTATCAGTATTAGTAAAATAATTCAGGGTATTGACATAGTTTCATAAAGTATGCTCTACAATAAACTGTTGCTTAATTTTTAAAAAAATCAAACCCATTTCTAAGTGGAATGCTATTGTAAAGCCAGGCAAAGTGTAAAACATGTTTCAGAAAGTTATGCCGACAAAAAATTTTATTTTATGTTTTGAAAAGGAAAAAAAATCCACCAGTGATTTTGGAAAAAAGTTTAAAAACGAATACATGCATTTATGCTAGGGCAATTCATTGTTAATGCAATCATCAGTTTATCAGTTTTAGAATAATACTAGTTACTTGTACAGCCAAGGGATAGAGCTTATAGCCTTCTTCCACCCATTCGTGTTCTTCAGCCACACCATGCCTTAACCCACTTGGTCACTGGTATACATATATCAGGTGTACCCAAATGAAAAGGACACTTTTGCTTAGAGTCGTTTATCTAATCGCAGTGGGTTAATGTCACTGCCGCTAGAACATGTAATGACTCTCTCTCAAGTACGCACGCACACCCGTCCAAGAAACCTCACTCTGCCATGAAGGCCAGATAAAGAGATGCATAGTTTCTTTTTTCGAAGAAGATGGAACTCTACTCATCGATTGTCCGAACCGGGAGTCGGGACTAAACAATTAACACTGAACGGTACTGTAATACGCTGTTGAGGCCTAATCAGACCATCCAAAACAAGGGCAGAAGCAAGTTTTTGAAAGAGATAGTGCTGCTCTAGGACAGCTCCGTGCCACATGTGGCGGAAACTCCCTCGTCATGGTAGCAAACTTTCGACGAGAAGTCATCGAAATCTAAGGACCAAACTTCCTTCGTACAGCCTCGATATCTCCTCATTTGACTCCTCTGTCTTTGGCCACTTAAAAAATCACTGAAAGCTCAACGGTTCATTTGTGACCTGATGTGCAGGATATCGTGGTTCTCTGTCAGCAACCTAAGAGTTTCTAAACTGAAGCCATCTACTCTCTTCCTACTTGCTAGGATCAGCGGTTCAGTGTTATATCTAAGTGCCATACCACACGGGAACTGAAATATCGTCGCTTAACAAGCAACACCATCTATCTCAATTTTTTGAAATTTCTAAGAGGAAGAAAATACTGAATTTTTCGCAACCAATAACGGAAATTTCCGATTTTTTTTAACATCTGGTATGAAAATAAGACCACATGTTCCCACGAAAGGCTAAAAAAATTCAGAAATTTTCGTTATTGGTTGCGTAAAATTGAGTATCTTCTTCCTCTTTGAAATTTCAAAAAATTGAGATAGGTGGTGTTGCTTGTTAAGCGACGATATTCTTAATATATAACCGTAGTTTCCTTTTCATTTCGGCGCACCTTATACTTCAAACTACTTCTTTTCTTCGAAACTAATTGCTCAGAATTACTAAATTACAATTTTAAAACTTTGCAAGTTTTCTGATGGGATGAGCTGACTGAACTCGCCATTTTATGCAAAAAGGTTTAGTAAGATTAGTAAGATTTTATATAAAGGTCTGAAAGTGAATGAAAATCCGGACAGTCTAAGTCTTCATTGAATAGCCTGTTTTATAGGTCTATAAACTTTGCATCACCGCTCCCGTTTAGTGTCCTAAATAAGTCGGCGTGACAAGGAGCTGGATAGAAAAAAGTCTGAGATAGCAACTCAGAATGGATCTCTTTATTTGGGACTCAGAAATGACTCGCTGTGGTTCGTAAAATCGTATTGAATTAGCAATCTGAAAACTAATGGTGCAATTCTAAATCTATTGATACAATTCTAAATCGATTGGTATAATTCTAAATCGATTCATACAATTCTAAATTGATTGGTACAATTCTAAATCGATTGGTAAAATTCTAAATCGATTGGTAAAATTCTAAATTTATTGGTATAATTCTAAATCTATTGATACAATTCTAAATCGATTGGTACAATTCTAAATTGATTGATATAATTCTAAATTGATTGGTACAATTCTAAATCGATTGGTACACTTCTAAATCGATTGGTACAATTCTAAATCGATTGGTAGAATTCTAAATTGATTGGTACAATTCTAAAGCGATTGGTACAATTCTAAATTGATTCATACAATTCTAAATTGATTGGCATAATTCTAAATCGATTGGTACAATTCTAAATCGATTGGTATAATTCTAAATTGATTGGTACAATTCTAAATTGATTGGTATAATTCCAAATTGATTGGTATAATTCTAAACTGATTGGTACAATTCTAAATTGATTGGTACAATTCTAAATTTCGAAAACTTTTGTTTATTCCGATTCTTCATCATTAGTAATCCAACCCGTGGCAGTGTTCTTCTCTCAACTTCCTCGAATATGTACCCAATATGGAGCCTTTCGTGCTTAGTCTCGTTGCATTATGAAGACAATCGAATATACATTTTGGAACAGCACCCCTTCCATTTGACAGATTATGTTCAAAATTTGGCACTGATCTACATTTTTGGTTTGAAGATTATACAGGGTGGTCATAAATTATTGGACCCATTTCAAAAATCAATACAAAATCCCTATAATGAAGCAACTTCATTTTTTTAATGAAAGAGTAGCTCAAAAAGTTTTTTTTTCAGATAGGTAACGCGCCGTTACGGTGCACTAAATCTACGCAATCCAACGCAAATTTTAAAATGGCTACCGTGCAGCAGAAGGCATGTCTGGCGCGTCTCTGGTTCCACGGAAGCAAATCAACTGTAACAGTTCAAAGAATTATTCGGTTAGGATATCGAAATTGTCGTTCTCCAAGTAAGAACTCCATTAAGCATTGGTACGAGCAATTAAGGAGTGAAAGTCTCCCTCACTGATGCACATTTCCTGTTCCCTTTAATTTCTCATACCAATGCTTGATGAAGTTCTCTTACTTGGAAACTGACAATTTCGATACTCTCTAATCGAATAATTCTTTGAACTGTTACAATTGATTTACTTTCGTGGAACCAGAGACTTGCCTTCTGCTGCACGGTAGCCATTTTGGCACTTCCATTGGATTGCACAGATTTAGTGCTCCGTAAAGGCGCGTTGCCTATCTAAAAAATATTTACAGCTACTCTCTCATTTAAAAGAAAAACGAAGTTGCTACATCATAGGGCTTTTTTAATTAATTTTTGAAAGGGTCCAATAATTTGCGACCTGTATACTAAAATTAGTGAATCTAGCCTGTTACATATTAGAGTTATTGCGTTCACATCCACAGGAAAAGGCAGACAAACGACGATGGATTCAGTCTAGAATTTGATACATTTCTATAATTCGGATGATAAAACCATATGCCAAATTTCCTCTATTTAGCTAATTGAGCTTTTGAGTTATCGTGTTCACAAGCTCACGGAAGGGCAGACCGGTAAAC
The DNA here is from genome assembly GCA_013235015.1 of Araneus ventricosus. Classification (NCBI taxonomy): domain Eukaryota; kingdom Metazoa; phylum Arthropoda; class Arachnida; order Araneae; family Araneidae; genus Araneus; species Araneus ventricosus. The sequence continues at coordinate 17,496 of BGPR01017849.1, read as the reverse complement.
TTCCATATGACGGATTTCGTCCAAAATTTCATAAAAATTTACGATTTTGCTGTTAAGTTCGCACACAAAATTTCATCTTTCTAGCTTGTTGCATTTTTGAGTTATGGTGTTCACAGACAGATGGGCCGACAGAGCTGGAGTGGTCTCCCCTGAACTTTCTCGTATACTTACCAAAAAGGTGTCGTTTTCCCACTACTGCGCGAATAAAAGTTGCGAACCTTCTCTAACCCAGAATGTCAAAATGGACACTCCCATCGCTTCTTCATTCTCACCCTTGCTGCCATACCGAACCTGTCACGAACTTTTCCACTTATGAAGAATCCAAGTGCCTCATATTTTAAAGTTTTAGCCGATTGGAGGTATCCGCTGCTCTGCATCGGGCTGTACTCCCAATGTCTCGTCTCGTAACCCAGAATGCCACGACTATCCAAAAGTTTCTTTTAGCGAGCTCATAAGTCGAAAGGAGGGTAGTAGTAACGCATGATTTCGAAAGTCAAGAGTAGCGCCAATATGCAGTTTGACATTGTTAGATAAATAAAATCTAATATGCAATTTGAACGCCTATTTTTTAACCGATTGAAATGAAAATTGGACACAGATCTGCCATTAGGGTTTGAAGATCACATACCAAATTTCATTTATCGAAGTCATTGCGTTTAGGAGATATCGTTCAGAAGCATGCGATTATACAGACAGACAGACAGTCAACCCTTTGGCGGATTTGGTCCAAATCTGATACAGACCTACATTCCTGATGATAAAACTGTGTACCAAATTTAAGCCATCTAGCTATTCAGGTTTTTAAATTATAGTGTTCACATGAAAGCGGATAGACAGACAGACTTCCCGTAGGCGGATTTTCTCCAAAATTTGAAAGAAGCCTACAAATTATGTGTAAAGATCACATACCGAATTTCATCCCTGCATCTCTAATAGTTTTCGAGTTATCGTGTTCACAGACAGACGGACATAATTCCAAAATTGTGTTTTTCGGACTCAGGGAGGTCTAAAACATGGAGATTCGTCAAAATTTCGAGATCGAATTTTTTGACGATTGCAGTACTTTCTCTTTCTATACGTCGTATATGACAAAGTAAAAATAGAAAAGAAAATTATCATAATTAAGATATTTTATCAGAAATCAGCAAAAAAAAAATCAACTGAAAATGAGCTGCGGTTGGTTAAATTCTAAGAGATATTTGCCCTTACAAAGAAGGATTCATTGTTTTCTATTGATTTTTCTCTGATGTTCGTTTTCTCCCGAAACTTAAACTCATGTTGTCGTCAAAATACCCTAGAATTTTGTCTCTGCATTCGAATATTTCGCCACACAATGAAAAACAATTTTACTTATAAAAATCGCCTGTAGTCTGAATGCACAGCTGTGATGCTGTGCTTTGTAAACGTACAGAATATTTGCTAACAAGCCTTTTTATTCATCATTACCAGTAAATGTCGCCAGTAGTTTTAACATGGAACAGCATCGAACAGAAATCATATTTGGTTTCACCAGCTCTGAATGAAATCGAGAGCACGTGAAGCAGCTGAACATGTAAATCGCAGCAGATATATAATACGAGCATATAGAGACTTAAGTCATCAGGAACCGTGTTAGCTATGCTCAGCAAACTTCTCGAGCTAAGTTTCCCTGAGACAATAAATGGTTTATGGAATAGATTCTCGTTAGATAATGCCGATACGTACTCTATCTGCTACTTCGAGGCCATGTGTTAGATGCTAAATAATATAGACCGCGGTTGTTGTAAAGATAACACATTATTAGCTTGCGAAACCAGGATGCTTTTAGCACTGCACAAAATATAAAGTAAAAGTGTATTGTTACGAACATGGAAAGTCGCTTCCCAGCAATGTTAGTCTTATGGTTGGGAAGAGAGTTTTACAAGGTTAAGCATGGAGTGACGGGCAACGGCTGTTCCGGGATCCCTGACCTTGGCGACCATTTTGGCGACAAATTTGGCGACCTTGGCGACAAATAGATGATTCCAGATAATGCAAGCCTTTTCTCGATATTTCTATTAGAAAAGGGAATACGCTTGAATATACGAGAAAACTCCGTGTGACATCACGCCCTGTCGGAGAGAGTATATAAGGACCGCGTCTGGATCAGAGGGAGTATTGTTGATCCATTGGGTACGACTTAAGAGTTTCGTCTACAGTGCGAGCTAGGAAGCTGGTGAGCTGAGCGCTATTGAAAGTGCTGATATTGTCGTTATTAGTTATTTGCTGATTGTTTGTGTTGCTAAATATCAAAGTGCTGAACTGTTATTACCTGTGAATTGTTGTCTGTTTACATTGCTGATCTGTGCAAAAACTATCGTTTCCTGTACCTGTGCTACGTGTTTTCCTGCATATTTGTAAATAAACCTTCATTGTCCATTATCCTGCGTATTGGACTGTTTACATCATACACCCACAGAAGGACTTTTGTAACACTATGTATGTGTTCGTAAACACACATACAGTTCCGATCACTTGAGTAGCATCATCTGAAAAAACTTACCATACTAAATAAACTTACCATATTAAATAAAATGGGTAAAATTATATCTTTTACAAATATAAGTTTATTAGATGGATTTTCATGTATAGTAATAAAAGTATGAAAAAGAAAAGATTTCTTACAGACGAATTTTTGAAAATACTAATTTGCTATCAAAATGGCCTACTCACTTGAATAGCCTCAGTGGTATTTCCTTAAATTAAGGCCGAAAACATAATATTTTAGTACTTTGTTTGGTTGCCTTATATCTTTACCAATTCGAAAATTCTATTTGCAAGGAATCATATAAAGTCGTTACTTTCTGAGGGGCAATTTTCTTCCATGATGCTTGTATGTCTCGTATTAAATCATTGCTATTGTTATACTGCTAGCCATCTCGGTAAACGTCCTCAGACAAGATGCCCCAGACGTTTTCTATTATATTTAAGTCTGGGGAGAGCGAGGGCCACTTAAAAACCTGAATATTTTGAAGCGGAAATCAGTGTTTAAAGAGATTTGCAGTATGTATCGCCGCATTATCCTGCTAAAAAGTAAAAGTATTTGGATGAAATGAAATTTTGTTGCATGTTTTGTAACATCGATAAATAGTTTGCAATGTTTGCCTAATTTTTAAAATAACAACAACGAAGACACAATTAGGAGTAATTGTTTTCAATAGCATGACAGAGCCAGGACACGAATGGTGACGTGATAGATTTGCTCTTCCTTCCTTAAATCATGGTAATAATAGGAGAATCCATCCATACTGGACTTTTTTCACAGATGAAAATTATGTTTCTCCATTCAGAAGTCCAATACATGTGCTCTTTTACAAAGAGAAACCGTTGCATCTTATGATGAGACTTGAGATGCGGTTTTCATCTTAGTTTCAATCGTTTAATCTTTTTTTTATTTCTTACTTATCCTTCAGACGTTCAAATTGAAGCTTTAATCCCATTTTCTTCAGCAATTCTTCTGGTTCGTAGACAGGAATTAGATGGATGAAGAAAAATCAAGCGGCGTTCTTTGGTTATTGTGGTTAGAGCAGTCTTTCCTTTTCTTCTACCGTATTGATGCACATCCTGCAAAAGATTGTTGATAACTTTAGGACTACGATTAATTTTTCTTGCAATTTTCCGCCTCAAGAAACTTTCAGATTTCAAAATTAAAACCTGCCCAATTTCTTCCTTGCTAGGGTGAAATGCTGGTCCCATTTTACAAAAGAGTTAACTAGATTCAATTTTAGTTTATTTAGCAATAACACAAAGCAACCTGGAAAATTTTTGCGTTAGAATTCTAGGTTTTCTAAATTTATGTATGTGAGGCTATTCATGTGACGCTGCATTTACTGGTCCTTTTCGCGAAACAGGGAAATTTGCATTTGATACATGATTTAATTAATTTTTTAATTAAATGGTTTATAAAAGCAACATTACTATTGCTAAAATTTGTTTCTAGGAAATATAATCGTAATTAAACATATTTTATGCCTTATTATTGGTGAATCTATTCAAGTGATCGGAGCTATATATATATATATATATATATATATATATATATATATATATATAAGTGTGATCCTCTCGCCAATCCTGTACACTTACACAATGAGGAGCGTTTTCTTTTCAACTTCGAAGTACAGCCAAGAGAATCAGTATGCATTTTGACCTTCCCTTTGGCCGATAGGGTCCAAATTCAACACGTCTACAATTTTGGTAATTAAATTGTATGCAAAATTCATTCATCTAGCTCGTTGCATTTTTGAGTTTCACATGCATGCCTAGACAGACAGATTTTCTGTTGGGGAATTTGTTCAAAATTTGATAATCTGCAATATTGGTGTTAAGACGAGGAACCAAATTTCATCTTCTGGCTTGTTATGTTTTTGAGTTATCGTGTTCACAGACGCCTTTTTTTAACCGATTGACACAAAAATTGGACACAAATCTACAATTAAGGTTAGAAGCCCACATGCAAAATTTTATTTATTTAATTAATTTTGTTAAGAAGTTATTGTGTTCACAAGTTTGCGATCATACAGACCGACAGACATTCAACCCTTTGACGGATTTGGCCCAAACTTTTATACGGATCTAAATTCATGGTGATAAAACTGTGTACCAAATGTTATCCGTCTAGCTATTCAAGGTTTTGAGTTATAGTGTTCACATGAAAGTGACACAAACAGACTTCCCGTAGACGGATTTTGTCCATAATTTTATAAAAACCTACAAACCATGTGTAAAGATCACATACCAAATTTCATCCCTCTAGCTCTAATATTTTTTGAGTTATCATCGTGTCCACAGACCGACAGACAAACTTAATGTGTTTTTCGGACTCATGGAGATCTAAAATGTGGAGATTCATTAAAATCTCGAGGATGAATCTTTTGTCCATTACAATACTTTCTGTTTCTACCCTTCGTATACGAGAAAGCAAAAAATGGAAATTTTATTATTTTACATAAGAGTATTTTTAGAAAATGGCACTTGAAAATTTCCCTGATAATTTGCAAAATGAATTTAACCTATTTAAAATCCATAATAAGGAACTAATGCATCTGACTAATCTTCGACGGCATGCAGAGATTAAATCCTTTTCACGTGTTTTTTGGAACAACCGATATAATTTGAAAATTGCTCGAACGGTGCTCATTACATGACTTCATGTCTTCTGGAAACCGGCAAACCTAGATGGATCCACAAAAACACTTTCCACCGACTTAAATCTCGAATACACAACTGCGTGAATTTCAGCAACTGCCGGCATTTTTCAGTGTCTTCCGAAAGCTTTTCTATTTTGGGTGTTTATAATACTCTCTGTGCATAAAAAGGAATCATCCCCGCTGCACCGGCCAAGGTTTATGAAATAGCGAGAGATTACGTCTAAGTGAACCGGCGCACATGCGTATGTAACCCCAATCCTTTCAACAAGATTAAGAGACCAGTTCTGACAGGGCTTCAGTAATCCCAACCCAGACATCTCATTCTGCTCATCTTTATTTTCCACGGAAAAAAGGAAGGAAGAGCTTGGATACAAAAGCAAAGCTTTTCCTTCACAGTTAGCTTCCATTTTTATCAAACAATAAATATACAGAGTGTATAAAATGGAAGCCTCACTGTCTGAGGATGGAAATGTTTTTGCATGAAGGTACCAGGCGAGGTTGAGAACTGAAAAATGTAACCCTTTTCGCTCTTTTACATTTTTTATGAAGTTGCCTGTGTGGGAGTTTTGAGGAAAATGGTGTAAGTTGATCCTTTTAAAATATAAAATTTCATTTTGCGGTTTATATAAATAGATGTGTATTAGAATTTATGTATGCAAGAATTTTAAGGTCTTTAACCTTGTATACATTCAGAAAGGAACGGGGAACTTTAGTTTTGTTTATTATGCTGATAAAAAGCACAGTATGGTCTGAGAACTGAAAAACAATACCATTTTTGCTATTTTACATTTTTTATAAACTTATATAGGGAGGTTTCAGAGTTAAAGTAAACCAAGCCATGAGATTTTTTTCAGAGAAAACACATATCGAAACTGATTAGCTATACTTAAAATTTTTAATTGTTCTTGTTGATTGGTGGATACAAATTGACCTACGGATTTGAATAATTATTACACAGAAAATATAACATTTCTGCATTACAATGGCAGTGTTAGAGCAGGATGGGTAAAACATGGAGTTGGTTCATTTTGACTCTGAACCCTCTTTTTATAGCAGTTATGAGGAAAATGGTGCAAACTATTTTTTACCTTCTCGCATAAGAAATGTACAAAGAGAAAACATTGGAATCGCCACAAAATATTGTTGTAAGTTGATCCTTTTAAAATATAAACTTTCATTTTGCGGTTTATATAAATAGATGTGTATTAGAATTTATGTATGCAAGAAATTTTAAGGTCTTTAACCTTGTATACATTGAGAAAGGAACGGGGACTTTAGTTTTGTTTATTATGCTGATAGAAAGCACAGTATGGTCTGAGAACTGGAAAATAATACCATTTTTTCAATTTTACATTTTTTATAAACTTATATAGGGAGATTTCAGAGTTAAAGTAAACCAAGCCCATGAGATTTATTTCAGAGAAAACAGATATCGAAGCTGATTAGCTACATTTAAAATATCAGATTTTTAATTGTTCTTGTTGATTGGTGGATACAAATTGACCAATGGATTTGAATAATTATTACACAGAAAATATAACATTTCTGTACTACAATGGCAGTGTTAGAGTAGAATGGGCAAAACTTGGAGTTGGTTCATTTTGACTCTAAACCCTCTTTTTATAGCAGTTATGAGGAAAATGGTGCAAACTATTTTTTTACTTTCTCGCATAAGAAATGTACAAAGAGTAAACATTGGAACCGCCACAAAATTTTGCCTCAATATTTCGATGTATAGGGGGAATGCAGGGACTTGATACGCATTTTTTTTGGACAGCTAAAAAATTATTTCACCAACGGAAATAATTAGAACTAATACGCTATATTTATACTTTTGTTAATGGAAGTCAGTGGCCCCTATACGGGCAATGTTAAATTTACCATTTTCTATGTACCTTTTCTCACAATCTATTATAGATTCATGTTTGAAATTTTTTATACAGTTTAGGTAGACGTTTATCTCTATACCGAGATGAAAATCTGACATAAATATAGCTTGGTTTTTAAAAATTTTTAACTTAATGTCACTATGGATTTTTCAAAAAATGCCGTACACGAGATCAGCACTATTAAGAATTATTTTTGGAATATCAGAAAAATATTTCACATCAGTATATACATTTATATGTATAGAATAAGTGGTAAAAATTTCAAGAGCATATATAAAGTAGATTTTGTGAAGAAAGTACAAGCACTTTCAAAAATACCATTTTGAGATAATTCAAGTTAACTGTAAAAATCTTGTGTTGTAGCGGTTACAATTCACTGCCTTCTCCTTTTTATGGTAGGTGGCGCTACTAGAGCCATCCGGGGTTTTCAAATGAAATGATGTCTCTCTCTCTTCTTCTTCTGTGTACTTGTGTTGTGTTGTTGTTCTCTGTCTTGCGTCTTGTACCTTTTAATTTACTGTGTCGTGGAACTTAGCCATCTAATAAAAATGGTTCCTGAAATTGAATTAACTCTTCAACAGCGGCATTCCATATAAACATGAGTCTCGTTCCTCTACAGTGTTACATTAATCTGTTTATATTTTTTAAAAGTTTATTTTAACTTACTTCTAATATTAACATAAGCAAAAGACTTACATCGTTAGAAAGGTCTTCAGATGGAGATTTCAAATATATAAACATTGAAAAAAAATCGAATTTTTGAGAGTATATAGGATACTGTCTAATATAGGATTTCAGTTGAATTTTGGTTATTTATGACATAATAAAATACTTATTACACTTTTTTCCTAAAAATGGATTTATACCAATCTGCCCCATTCCAGGGGTGCATTGATACACACGGAAATATCGAAAATAATGATGATTATTAGGTGTGAGATAAAAAAATTGTTTTATCAATCAACTTTGCATTCCAAATCAATGTTTAAAAGTTTAACAAAGTAACAAACTTTTATTTTAACCAAAATTCAACATTTTTAATGAGACCGGAAAAATAAAACGATGATGCCTCAGAAAATAATTTATCTCTACAAATAATAAAAGAGAATGTGTGTGAGTGGGTTTAAAAATATGTTGGAGGGAAAGAAAGTGCTCCTCGAAGCCGTTTTTGAAAATTTTAATTAGTTTAAAATTAAGGGACATTTTCGCTTTCTTCCTCGATGACTTCCGAAAATAATATAGCAGAAAAATAATTTTAACACCATCTGGAAATGCAAAAAATTATCTTTTCGATGATATTAATTAATTTTCCGTACAATTTTTTCTCCAATTGTTATAAATTCGTAAAAAAATACTTTAAACTTAATTTACAACAATACTTTTCATTTTTGCCATGAAATTCAAACCGTTTTCATTGTTTAAACAAATACTTAAATGTGTGTTTCTCTTAGATAATTAATTTTTACGTTTTTTCCATTTCTGAAGACGATTTCGCAAAGTAAATAGTTGCTCTTGAGACACATTGATACACACAGAAGACGCGTATCAATGTGCCCAGGAGGCAATTGTATCAATCTGCCCTAACAGCCGTTTTTACTTAAAACAACGCTTAAAAACGTCAAAACTTAATATAGTTCAGAAAAATAAATGTTATTTCCTTCCTTTGGAGTAGATTCCCTGGCAGGAAAGCGTAATTAGTTAAAGAAATTACATAACACATTCTTAGAGTAAAATTTACGTAGACGAGATGATTAGCGGTTTGATTCATTTGTAAATTAAATTTTGACTCAACATGGCCGAAAAATATACCGTGTGCTAAGAGTTACAGTGGCATATATGTGAGGGTATATAAACATCTTGAGACATTCCAATCATCAAAATTTATGGACTGTATCAATGTTCCCGCGTATCAATCTACCCCAACTCCCCCTATCCACGCTTTCCCGAAAAAGAAATTGGAATTATGTCTGTCTGTTAACACGATAATTGAAAAACACCATTCTAGACGGATGAAATTTGATATGTGGTTTTAAAACCAAAATTGTAGATATCTACCAAATTCTGGATGAGATCTGTCGACTGAAAATTTGTCTGTCCAACCATGTTCATATGCAAATAAATCAAAAGCGCATCGAGGTAGACGAATGAAATTTAGCATATGGTTTCGTCCCCAGAAACTGTACATCTGTTTCGGATTTTGGAGTAATTACGTCAATCAATCACGCAATTACGTTTGTCTGTTAACACGATAATTCAACAACATAGCAAACCAGACGGATGAAATTTGGTTTGTGGTCTTAAAACCAAAATTGTAGATATCTGCAAATAAATCAAAAGAGCATCGAGGTACACGAACGAAATTTAGCATATGGTTTCGTCACCATAAACTGTACATCTGTTTCGCATTTTGGAGTAATTACGTCAATCAATCACGCAATTATGTTTGTCTGTTAACACGATAATTCAACAACATAGAAAACTAGACGGATGAAATTTGGTTTTTGGTCTTAAAACCAAAATTCATGTGCAAATAAATCAAAAGCGCATCGAGGTAGACGAACGAAATTTAGCATATGGTTTCGTCCCCAGAAACTGTACATCTGTTTCGGATTTTGGAGTAATTACGTCAATCAATCACGCAATTACGTTTGTCTGTTAACACGATAATTCAACAACATAGCAAACTAGACGGATGAAATTTGGTTTGTGGTCTTAAAACCAAAATTGCAGATGTCTACCAAGTTCTGGACGAGATCTGTCGACTGAAAATTTGTCTGTCCAACCATGTTCATATGCAAATAAATCAAAAGCGCATTGAGGTAGACGAATGAAATTTAGCATATGGTTTCGTCACCAGAAACTGTACATCTGTTTCGTATTTTGGAGTAATTACGTCAATTAACCACGCAATTATGTTTGTCTGTTAACACGATAATTCAACAACATAGCAAACTAGACGGATGAAATTTGGTTTGTGGTCTTAAAACCAAAATTGCAGATGTCTACCAAATTCTGGACGAGATCTGTCGACTGAAAATTTGTCTGTCCAACCATGTTCATGTGCAAATAAATCAAAAGAGCGTCGAGGTAGACGCATTTTCGTCTCCAGAAATTGTATATCTGTATCAAATTTTGGAGCAATTACGGATGGTCAACTGGTTGACTGCCTGTAAGTCTGCCTATTCCTGTGTATGTAATGCAATATTTCAAAAAGATAGATGTAATTTGGCAGTATAAATGACTCTGGGTCAATTCAATTATGATCAGTATAAATATATCTGAATCAAATTTTTGAATAAATCCACTTGTGCTTTGGATATGACATATGGTTGTATTACTGGAATTATGCAGGGTGACCCAGAGAAATCTATACACATATTCAATAATTATTACATAAATCATCATTGACGTACTTCAAAGTTTCATAACTCAAATTAAGTTATACAAAATATATATAGAGCTTTGTCAGTTATCGGAATTGTTTGAATTACTTGCCGTTATTGTCCAGACGCTGCTGATAAAATCAAACGACTGAATTGCAAAACGGCACGGTGAAGTATTGTCTGTCCACCGCGAGAACTCTGCTTGCCAAGTTGTCGGCAGGTTATTGCAGAAGGAATTCATTGCGAGTAGGTAGAAGTTCAAGAATACTCATTTTACCGCCGCGAACTGTCGCCAAGAATAAAATAAAATCACGACTTCCGTCGGATTCCTCTTATTTCAAATGGATTCTCCCTAACATACCAGTTGCTATAGTGACCGCTGTAAACGAGTCAACTTAGCGAGCAGAGTTTTCGTGACGGACAGACAGTAAGGAAATTGGGGTGAGGGCCAATGTTATTTCTTCTTGCTAAACATCTGTTAACCAAAATTCATTAAGATAGACCCTCATATCGCGAGGGTAATACGGAGGGGCCTTCTGGAAGTATCATTCTTCATTTGCAAACATCTCATGAAGGCATGTCATAACGTAAGTTCACATAAACATCTGTAGTCAAGGTATTTTCAAAGAAGAAAGGCCCAATTAATTCACACGCTGACAAACTATTCAATACAGTTAACATCTGATGGGTTGACATTTTGTTCGATTGTCAAACAGGATCAGTCATTTGGCGATTTGATATACTGTATATTTGTTTGTCTGTCAGTGTGTATCTGAATACGAAAACTGAAAAAAACAAAATCTAGATAAATGAAACTTGGAATGTTGACTTGACACCAAAAATGCAGATTTATATACAATTTTCGACCCAAGCGTTCAAAGGGAACACGTCAAAAATGCATACTCGATTCGTCTTACAATACTACAAAGCTAAACTTTAAAAAAAAGTATTGTGTAAGTATACGAGAAAGTCTTGGAAAACTTGGGGAACACTTCCACTGATTTAAAATATAAAATATTATGCTCGATGTTTATGCAGAGAAAGACATTATTTTTTGCGTCTGATTATTCTTAAATAGTTAAAGTTTTCCCATTTTCCCAAAGCAGTTAAAGAAATGTGAGATGTATAAGGTTCCAGTTTTATCTTATTATAAAGATTGTTAACTTCTGACAGATGATCAGAAAATTAAGTGTTCCAAATAATGTTCATGTTTAATTTATTTGGGATAAGTTAGATCTGTATTATATTGTTTAATCTTCGAATGTTAAGTGTTAAGTTCTTTTTACAAAAAATTATTTTTAGCACTCAATTTAATATTTTCAAGGTATAATAAGTAATTTTATACGTTTTGCTGCTTATTGAAGCTTGAAAAATTATCTTAAAGATTTTGCTGATGGGTTTAATTTGTGAAGCAAGTTGGGCAACTTACACTTTCTAGCGGTTTTTAAAAATAATGTTAATAAAAATAATCTGCGTTTGAAATCTCTAAAAATGGCATGCCAATTTTAGAGATTTCAAACGCAGTGTTAACCGAAGTCATAGTCAATAGTTATTATATTTCTTGATGTTTCACGTATAAACACACATATGCGTATACCTGTGTGCCCTTACACAAAATAATAGAGAAAGGATCATTAAAGACTCTAAAAAATGCCTCATTCTAAGTCATTTGAGAGTATTTAAGATGCTATCAGTCTTCTGCTGAGGTTGGAATGAGTGTTCCGCTCATTTACAACTGCAATAAAAATACCTAATTTTTTAGTTTTTAACCATAAAAACAATATTTAAATATTGTTAAATAATAAAAGAGCATCCCAAGATGCTAAAACAGTTTTTTCTCTCTAATATTTTTAAGTTTTAGAGAAGGTATGACCAGTTACCCTGATGAGATGGAGAACTGGGTACCTGTGACTACATATTAATAAATTAATTTTTTGACATAGACAAGTGATTAGTTTCAATACTTTTTATACCAGTTTAAATGGTAAGTCCGCTGAACATATTGAAATATTATAATAGTATAAAAGAGGGAACTTATGGCTACCAGAAACGTTTAAACTAAGAATCAAGTTACGATGTTGTAAAATCAGTCTTACCCTAAATAGAAATGTTATTAGAATAAAGGTATGAAAAATATTTTAGCATATTTAATCTTGTATGCATTTGGAAGGAAATGAGAAACTATGGCAAAAGAAACATCGTACGGTTTTCAATACGAAAGCAAAATTTTATGAAGAATTTTAAAAGGATTAAGAAACAATTTTTTTATTTACTGCTGTTTGAAATACAATTATTTTGGGATACTGAAAAAAACGTCTAAAAGCTTCAATATACAGAAAAGAAACTTAAAAGAGTTTTTGAAGTCGGATGTAGATTCTAGTATAATGAGGAAAAGAATGCCACTTTGTACTTTGGAATTTTAGAAACTTAGGTATCCTGAAATAACCAAATAAAAAACTTTTTTAAAAGCGACTTCATTTAACGTGAGATAGGTTATTCCAAGCAAAATTTGCATACTTTTCAAAGGAATTTAAAATTAGTTGATATTTTTGCCTCAACTTGTCTAGACTATCAAAACATACAGGATTTTAGTTTATATAGGATTAGGACACTTGTTAGATTGCTCTTTGACTGCTACTGGCAGATGTAAAATTTTTAAATTTTCAGTACCCAAGGTTTTATAGGTAGTCTGCTCCAAAGGCTGATTTTATTTTGGACGCATTGTAAGATATAAAAGGGAAAATTTATTCATTTATGCATCAAAATTGAATAGACCGAAATTCAGGTGCAGTTCTTCTAGAGGCCTCGAGAATGGACGAAATAGGGAGAAATGATCTAGATATGACTTTGGCTTAAAGAAATCGCTATTTTTGGATTTTAGTATTGTAAGAACTAAAAAAGAAAATTTATAAAGATAAGAAATAAAAAGGAAATATTTTTTGTATTATATAAGAAATAAAACGGGAAATGTATTCACTTATGCATTAAAATTGAATAGTCGGAAATTCAATATAAGGCACAAAAGATGAAAAAAGCAGAGAGAAATGATCTAGATATGACTTTACCTTGAACAAATTGTATTTTTTAAATTTTTGTATTGTAAGAAATAAAAAAAGACAATTTTAAAAATACGAAATAAAAAGGAAATAGCTTTGAATTGTAAGAAATGGAAAGGAAATATTTTTGTATTGTAAGAAATAAATAGGAAATATTTTTGTATTTAAGAAATAAATAGGAAAATGTATTCATTTATGCATCAAAATCGAATCGACTGAAATTCAGACGCAATTCTTCGTCTACAGCAGAGGTGCGCAAACTATTTTCATTTCCGACCCCCCTCACATTGTGTAAAATTTTTTCGCGACCCCTATTGAAGAAAACCTTACATGATTTTATTGTCAAATGAATTTCTATGAAATTAGCGACCCACAAAAATTTTCTCGCGACCCACGGTTTGCGCATCACTGGTCTACAGACGACTTCAAAGATGAGTGAATCGGACAGATATGATCAGAAATGATTTTAACTTAAGTAAAGTTGCAATATTTGAATTTTTGTATTGTAAAAAAAATAAAAACGAAAATCTATTAATTTCTGCTTAAAATTAAATAGATTGTAACTCAATTTTTATGCATAAGTTAATGGATTTTCATTTTTATTTCATTCAATTATTTTGTATTGTAAGTAATAAATTTTGTATTGAAATATTTTTGTATTGTAAGAAATATAAAAGGAAAATTTATTAATTTATAGACAAAAATTGTGACATATGACGAATTGTGAGAAAATGAGGAGAAATGATTCATGCCCAGAGTCGAAATAAGTCGGTTAATATGCTTATTATTGAAAAGTTTTAACCAAGAAATTGAATGCTTTGTGTTTTAAAGGCATTTTAACATTGAAAATTAATGAAGAAATCACAAAATTACCGAGAAGAATTAATTTCATGTTTTGTAGTTTTTGCTGTAACGTTGCAGATTGAAAATATTCTTCATGGCTTTCGACCAACATTAGTCATTCGAGCAGTTTTCTCACATCAGTCCATTCACCTTGAAGTCCAAAGCAGCATACAATAGCAAAGCTAAGATTTAATTTCCTGCATTATCTTCCATAGTGTAATACAATAGACATCCGTTCTGAAATAGTAGAAGGATTCATCCGGGGGAAAAAGGTAGCGTGTCAGTCTGAATAATCCTACGTTGTTCTAGCAGGACATTGCTCGGAAACATCGAGTTTCAATGCAGTGGACACAACGTATCAATGAATCAATATTCTAGATCAGTTACTTTTGCTGAGGTCTTTTTCTATTCTATATCAACTACCTTTAGAATTACTTTTAGTGAGGTTACTCTCAGCATATCCATAAATAATTAGTAATGAGCAATAAATTGAAAAACTCTTTTAAAGTACACTTTTATTAGTGTATTAAAAAGCAGAAATTATTATTACTTTCAATATTTTTCTACTTTATAGGCTTTAATTTATAATTCATTGTTATAAATATTATGGGTTATTAAGATCAAATTTTCTCAAATTCGCAAGCAAGTAGAGCTACTTATATGAAATAAAAATTCAATTAAATTTATTGATTAACTGATAATTAGTTCTGAAAATATTAAAATATTGTATTGTCATGTCAAATTCCATCTTTGCAAACATAAAATACAAATCAAATAATATATAAAATATACATCCATAAACAATTAGTAATGAACAATAAATTGACAAACGCTTTTAAAACAAACTTTTATTAGTGTATTAAAAATTTGAAATTATTGTCGCTTTCAATATTTTTCTGCTTTTTAGGCTTTAATTTATAATTCATTGTTATAAATATTATGGACTATTAAAATCAAATTTTCGCAAATTCGCAAGCAAGTAGAGACAATTTTATGAAATCAAAATTCAGTTAAATTAATTGATTAACTGATAATTAGTTCGGAAAATATTAAAATACTGCTTTGCCATGTCAAATTCCATCTTTACAAACATAAAATGCAAGTCAAATAAAACTACGTAAAAACACAGTTTATCTGTGTTACAAAAGATCCTGGAAAAGATCATCACATCAAAACAGTTGGTCGGCAAACTTGGAAAACCTCCCAAAACCAATAACAATATGTATCGCACAATAAAAATTGGACTGCTCATACACGAGAGCAAAGTATCTTTTTAATTATCTTTCTCTAATTCAGTTCTCACTTTAAATAATATAAAAAAACATGTGCACATTTCGCATTTCAAAAAACTGTTTTGTGAAACAGCAAGGAAAATAAAACGAAATGAAAAATTACACAGAAAAGAACACGCCATCTTCATATGGAAGCAACTAGAGACACTTTTATGTAATCAAAATTCAATTAAATTAATTGGTTAACTGATAATTAGTTCAGAAAATATTAAAATACTGTGTTGCCATGCCAAATTCAATCTTTACAAACACAAAATGCAAGTCAAATAAAACTACGTAAAAACACCGTTTATCTACTTTACAAACGATCTTGGAAAAGATTATCACATCAAAACAGTTGGTCGGCTAATTTGGAAAACCTCCCTAAACCAATAACAATACATATCGCAAAATAAAAATTGGGATGTCCATACGCGAGAGCAAATTATCTTTTTAAAACTTAAATTCTAATTCAGTTCTCACTTTAAATAATATAAAAAACATGTGCACATTTCGCATTTCAAAAAACTGTTTTTTTTGAAATAGCAAGGGAAAAAAAGGAAGTGAAAAATTACACAGAAAAGAACATGTCATCTTCATATGGAACCAATTTCAACAAACTCCGCGGATCCAACAACTTTATCTGTAACTTTCAAGCTAAAACAATCTAGGTAACTGAGCTGGAGCCAACAACTTGATTTATTTTACGACTATGCATTTCATTTTTTATCGTAACTGAATCTCAGCGGATTGTTGTTCGAAAGAATGATGTCGCTCGTAGAAAGAAAAGAGAGTGGTACAAGAAAATACCAATTACTGGATGGAAT
>BGPR01017848.1:20335-31825 GCA_013235015.1 Araneus ventricosus | reverse complement strand
TCTACGATATCTCCACGATGTTTCTACGATATCTCCACGATGTTTCTGCGATATTCTGAATGCCGCGCAACATCGTAAAGATATTCTATGGATATTGCAGAGCATTTTGTGCTAATAGGGTACTATGTACCGAAGCATAGGTAGGTTAAGCATGAAGAAAGCCAGAATTGTGGGAGCACGGTTACTTCCGCAACTCTAGTTTTCTTCATGCGAGCTAATTTCTACATAAAAATATAGGTATACACCAGCTTAAAACAAACTCAATACAATCCAATGCTTAAACTTTTTTTATTTTTCTTTTAACTCATTTAATTATTTCCTTTTTCAGTTTATAAAAATTACCAGGCAATACAAAATTCAATATAAGGATAAAACATTATTTTTTATTTAAAAAAAATTAAATAAAACTTCGGAGGCATTTTGATTAATCCACCTAACGGCGGAAACGTCTTTTTCCGTTTTTCAGGTTCAGTTCGTATTTATATGTGTATTTTCTTAAAACACCATTGATAAATTGTTGTTTAGATTTCAGAAATATAATTAAATGCAAAAAAGTTCGATTCATTCACTTTAAAACAGGGTTCGTACGCACCTTAAAAACTCCTTGAAAACGATTTTCATTTTCAAGCTCTATGAAAACTCCTTGAATTTGAGTTTTACTCCTTATAAACTCCTTGATTTTCAATTATTAACGGTTCTTTTATTAAATGTGTTCTATATTTCACCGATAAAAAAGGATTCTAAATCTCCTCCGTATCAATTACCCAGTATTTTGCGTTGCTCCTTCCACGATTTGATGTTCATCTCCTAGCAGTATCCAAAATTTAATAATTGGTTTCAAGTGTCAATCAGTAATAACCAAACCAATAGAATGATGCAAATTGAGAATGTTATTTCTCTTGGATTATTTCGAAAAATTAACTGCATTTCTTTAAATTGTAACGTGTTGTTTGTTGTAAGGGACATACATTGTGGTGGTAGAGTTGAAGCAAAATAGACACTATTAATCAATTTTAGCTAACTTAGTTTTAATAATCGAGAAATTTTGTTACTTTTATTTTCTTCATATACTATTTTATAAGTAATGAAAATGCCAAAAAACAGTTTCTAATATCTAAATCCATGTCTCTCTTTGCACCTCTATATTTTAAATACTGAAACACTGTGCACTACATAAGGTGTCTAAGCGGCACAGTCTACTTTCCTAAAAATAGATTTAACATGTCATTCTTGGATAAATGAGCTTAGTAAAAACTTATAAAATAAATAAATATAACCACATTTATTCGAGTTATTAGTTATATGAGAGTTAAACGATATGTTTCGAGTTATTATGTTTTAAGTACCCTAATATAATTTTTGTGTACTTTAAAAAGGGAACCTTTTAATGTGTAAATATTGACTCCCTGAAAATTTTGAAAACACTCCTTGAAAACTCCTTAAATACTCCTTGATTTTTAATTTAAAAAATTAGTAAGAACCCTGTAAAAGCTAAGTTTTCTAACCTGAAAGCTAAAAAAGAAAAATAATTGGGAGCTTGGAGGGTTAAAAGTTGCATTTTAAACTTGAACAAGATATTTGCTAGAAAACTTTATTAGGAGAATTACTAATATAATAGCCCAGATCTGTCTCTCGGTAACGCTCTGACGTCACCAACAATAAAACTCGCGCCGTAGCATTGAGAGACGTTAAACAGCATTATTTCATTGTTAGAGAACCTAAATTTCAGTAATTTTAAATTTAAAAGAGTAATTGTCGTTCTAATTTCAAATTTAATAGCTCAAAAATAGTGAAATAAAATTTTCTATCGATTGATATAAAATTTATCTCGCTATGATCAATAGTTCCCGAGAAATTTTAACTTATATTAATCATATATTTCAAATTAATTTCTGTTTTTTTAATAGAAAGTAGTAAATTACGTCAGTGGTATATCATGCGCGTTTGGACGCCACGATGTATCTGATTATTTATTGCAATCGTGATGATATAATTTGATTATATTTTTTGGCAACGTTTCACAAACAGAGAAGTGCTTTTTTTATTAGACATCTGAAGTACAAGAAAAATTGTTAAACAACGAAAAATACTTCACACGGAATGTTGTCTACCAAGAGATTTTTAAATAAAGAAATCTGTAAATAAGATGTAAATTAGAAAAAATATTTCCTGTCATAAAACATATGTTTATTTTATTTCTTTTCAATCAATGTTAAACATTTCTCTAGCGTATATATCTATTTAAACACGTCAAATTTGACGGGAAATCTCTCGCATGAAGAAGCAATTTGCACCCGTCATACCATGACGGGTGATTTTCTAGTTGTTCTATAAAAGCATAAATCTTAACAAAAACGCAGCTAGAACTCTTCTGTCTTGGATTTTGAAGGTATTCGCTAACAGGTTTCTTTTTCAGGCTTCGTTGAAAGACCATCGATTCCTGTGTCTCAAGGAACCCAAATTTTCTTCACTGAAAGCTCTGTGATGGTACCAAGAGGCTCCCCTGTTGCCAAGTTCAAAATCAGACGAGAGGGAGACTGGATACCACTGAAAGTTTTCGTGGAAACTCTGGATGGCACTGCTCGCGCAGGCATTGACTACAAAAAGACTATGGGAGAGGTTCAATTTAAGCCCAACGAAATCGAACTAACAGTAACCCTCAACTTGATAGACAATCCGAATCGAGTAGGAGTCAGATCTTTCCAGGTTAGAATAGCAAATCCTTCAAGCGGAGTCGTAATCAGAGGGAAAGATCTTCTTACTATATTTATAGGAGGATCCGACGCATCACCCTCGGAGTCAAAAATAACTTTCCATCAACAATTTGAATCATCACTTTCTTCCTCAGGCAGAAGAGCAGGGTCAATAAACCCAACTGATCTTTCTTCTGGAGTAAGTGCAAGCGTTCAGCTTCCGCCAATAAAAGTTGCAATACCTTTACCTGGACAAGGACTGCTATCTTCAAACCCACCTATTCCAGGTTCATTGCCTCCAGTATCTATGCCGTCTTCAGGATCGTCAGGACAATCATCCCTTCCTGCTTTGCCTCTGCCTCCCCAGGGACAACGTCGCAAACCACCACAAGGACAACAAGGTCAATACCGAATTTTATTGTTTTATTTCCTTTGATTCGTGAATATATTTTTCTTTTCCATCATTAAAAAAATTTCTCGCTAATGATTTGAACTTACAAGTCTGTGATGATTTATAAGTTATATTTTTTTTATTTCATTATAATTATTTGTTACATAATAATTTTATTCTAAAACTTTTCTATGAAAAAATTGTACTTTAAGATTCGTGCCCCAAAGAGAATAATTTTTGTGTCCGTTTGCTTAAATATTTCGGAAACTATTGTTATGCTTTTGTTATATTTTTTATTATATGCTTTTGACGTGAAAACGTCTTTCCGCTCGTTACAGTGACAGTCGGTCGTACTTTCTTGTGAGACAAAATACCGTCAGATTTGAATCGCTAATAACTACGCGACTAATAATGCCAAAAGAATGGCTTACCCCACAACGGATAGATCATATCTGTAACAGTTTGTTGCATAGTACTTGTTTTGCCTGTGACGTCATCATACCAGTGTAGGCGCATGCGCGTGATTGTTATGAATTAGCTTTGTGTAAGGTTATAAATAAGTGTATCGTGGAAACGCGTTTAGCTAGGAGGTTAATTCTGGTGTCATTTTAAAGAGCTTGAGGAGTATTACTAGGACCCAAAGTGAGACAATAAAAATATTTATTAGAATATAAGTAAAAATCGGTATTCAATTGAAAATTTCAAACTCCGCATGTTTTTTTATCATACAGAGTTTTCTTTGGAATTGTACGAAACTTACAGAATACTTGACAATACTTAAAAGAAACATTGCATTAAAATTTGAATACAAAAATTTGCATATTACGGGAAATATGAGCATTTGTGGTAAATAATGTTTTACTGCGCATTCGCGAAATGTAGTTCTATATACGGTCAACAGATGGTGTCATCAAAAGCTACTCTAAATAAAACATAAGAAAGGCGCAGTTCGAGTCCGAGCCGTATATTTTTCGTGAAAACTTCGGGATAAAATCATAAAACAAGTGTTTCGTATTAATATGTAATTTAATTATCAATCTCTTTAATGCAATATTTACACAGAGTAGTATAATGGTTACAGAATAGATAAATCAAAAGTTTATCGCATGTAGCAGAGGTCTTTGGTGGTTCCGCCCTGTGTGGGGCTTGTTGCACGTTAAATCATACGTAGGGGGTCAAACGTCTTCTCGCTTACGTGTCGCTGAAATTTGGAGAGGGGGTGCCATATCTGGTGTCATCCTCGTCGTCTAACAGCGGTTCAAAATTACGAGGACCGTCCCGAAATAGCCTTCGTTTTGCTTTAACCCTCCCAGTGGTACTATGGAAATTTTGAAACGCTTGAGAAATGTCACCTTCGAAAACACAGTTGTACTAGCAAACGGCAACAATTTATAACAATGAACATTCCTTCTCCCTTCTGTGGTTAGAGCGCTCTTCGATCTCAAATGAGAGATATGACAGTGATTTATACTAGTATGGGCTCTGAGGGCTTCGCTTTAAGGGGGAAGGAAACGGGTTGGAATAGGGGTGGAAAACAGAAAGCCCCAAAACAAACTCACAGCTCCTCTTCTTCCAACTGCGGGGCGACATACACAATGGACGGTTCACAATGGACAGGCCAACCCTCCAATTACTAGTATGTGTGTGGTAAAGAGAAGCGTGAGTGGTCGGAGGAAAGGAAATTCTAATAGCCCGAGAATACCCCGGCCTGGCGCTAGAGATGCTGAAAAGTTTGCGAGTTATTTCGTAGTCTGCCGTTTGATATGCAAAAAAGTTCGCGAGATATTTCGGGCTTGCCGCTGAGTGGGTTAAAAACGGACGTTAATATATCTAAACTAACTAAACCTCTTTTTTTCAGACTGCGCACCTGGATTGGTCTTCAACCCTTGCTTCTTCGGCTGTCCTCAGGTTTGCAATTTGGTTGCTGACCCTGTCTGCAACAAGGGTTGTACTCCTACATGCGTGTGTCCCAGAGGACTCATCTTAGAAAGCTTGCATTCCTCGAAATGTGTCCCGCCTTCACAGTGTCCGCGTATGTCTTTTTAATAAAATTTAAATAACATTGAATTTATATAACTGTTTTTTCTTATGTAACAGCTTTCTGTTTTGTTTATTTGGGGTAACGCAGAACCTCCGCTATAACGAACGACTTCCGGTTCAATGCTTCGTCATTTTGAATCTTCAAAATTTCAACTTTCGGTTTGAAGATCTTAATTAATGTTTAAAGTAGAGAATTTTAATGTCATGGTTTAAAGGATACTTTGGAAATATTAAATTTGGTGTTCCTATTACTGTAGCCTTCAATGTTTTCTTAAAATAAGAGCCTTATTTGTGGAAAGGCTGCCATAGTTTTTCTTTATCGCTCTTTTTGGTGATTTCGAAGGCTTGTTTGGCGGTTAGATTTTTAACCAAACCTTTTAGCTAATTACAGCCGTTCAAGTTGGAATTTAGCCGTTTTTATTTTTAACGAACTCGAAGAACACAAAACTCAACGTTTTGTGTACTAAAGAAAGAACTAGTTCGAACTTGGCGCTTGATACAGTATTCAAATGGATTTGGAGATAGCTTAAATCAGAGGGTTACCGGAAAATGGCCTGTGAATCCAAATTAAACAAAACAGAAACCTCGTCCATAACTTTTTCTTTTCTTTTCATAAAAAAATATTCGTTCGTTTTTTTTTTTTTCCTCTTGAGAAAATTTATTTCTAACAGTTGAATGTTTTATTTTTACCCTCCCTACAATTTTCTTGCTTGTTATTCTGTTCTGTTTGTATTTACAAACTTTTGGAAACATTTTTTTTTTCAAAATGATTGTGTTTCTGTTCGAAAGAGAAAAGATCTATTTGACAGCAATTTTTAACTGGGTAATTTTTTTCGTTGCTGTTGTAGAAAAAAGCAATTCGTCCTTTTATTTTCCCTGAAAACAAAACGGTTATTTATAACAATTTAATGCTTTTTTTTCCTCTCCTGCACAAATTTTCTTGATGCGTACTGTGCATTAATCACATTTCCAAATGTTTGGAGTTTTTATGAACAATAGTTTTATTCAAATGCGTCGAAACAAGTATATTTTTTATTATTGTTGCTATTTTTTGAAAAACTTGGTTTCTTTTCGAAACAGGAAACATCTGATAACATTTTAATTTAACTATTTTTGTTGTTGTTGCCGCTTTGGGATAAAAAAAGGTTCGTTCGTCTTTTTCCCCCTACAAAACTGTTATTTCTAACCATTAAATGTTTTTCGCTCTTTCTTACTTTACTATTATTATTGCATTACGTGTCTTGTATGCATTTTTAAGTATTTGAAAACGAGCAACTTTTTGTGTGCGTGTGAGTAAATTTTGTTCAAATTCATCGAAACAAGCTTTTTTTTATTTTTAATTTCTCTAAAGTCTTCGTTTCTTTTCGAAACAGAAAACATTCTGCTAAGTTTTAACTGTTTTTGTTGTTGTTGGGGAGAAAACGATTTTAGGAGAATTTTTTTCCTTGAGAAACCATTATTTTTAACAGTTGAAAGCTTTTCTATTTTCCATGACTAATTTTCTCGATGTATACGATGTCTTGTACGCATTTTCAAATGTTTGAAAGCAAATAATTGTTTTTTCTTTGTGAACAACAGTTTTGTTCAGATGCATCGACAACAACTATTATTTTTAAATTATTTTTCGAAAACCTTCGTTCTGTTCGAAACAGAAAACATCTGGTAATAGTTTCTAACGGATTTTGTTGTTGTTGTTGTTGATGGTGTCCTTGTGGGAAAAAACCACGTTTTTCGGGGTCTTTTCCCGAAGAAAGTGTTATTTCCAAACTTTTTTCTACACTTTCGCCTTGTTGTATTCTTGTTGCACACCACGTTTTGTATGTATTTTCAAATGTTTGAAAACAAATTATTTTTATGTTAATTTCTTTTCTTTTCTTTTCTCCTATAAATAGGTGGTGGTGGAAGTGGAGGAGGAATCCTCGGTGGTGGTGGTGGAGGAGGTCTCGTAGCAGGCCTCCTCGGAGTTGGTGGTGGAGGAAAGATTAGCGGTGGTGGAAGAGTAAATGTAGGAGGGACTGTCAGTGTCAGTGGAGGAGGAAGCGCCGGTGGTGGATTACTTGGCGGTCTTTTGTTGGGCTGAAAGGCGTCCTCTCTCTCCAGTTGAATTGTTTCAAGGCGCCAAAAAGAAATTTCCCTGTACATTTCTAAACGAGAGAGACAGCTAAAGATATGAGGACAATTTTTAGAGAAACTACAAGTATTTGACGAAAAGATAAAATTATTGGTTTCTTTTTAAAAAATGATATCTGGTTTTTAATTATGTAGTAGCAAGAAAGGAATTCAGTTTAGTTATAAAATATATCAACGTGAGGCATCTTTGCCAACTTTTACGGTCCGTAAATATACCACTTCTTGGATTTTTCTAAATCTAAATTTTAATTTATGAAAATTGATTATTTGTCTATAAGAGTATTTTGTATAATTCTCATTCGCTGTCCTTTTTTCAAAGTCATAGAAGTTTTCAGTGTATTGTTTCATTAATAAAACGTTCTAAAAGTCTCATATATGTTCTTTTATTTTCAGTTCCATTTTTTTAATTGGATTTTTTTTGGAAGCACCTGTCTCCCCTTTTGACACACAGAGGCATTCTTTGTTGCCATTCGAAAAGCACGATCTTCTAAATTCTTCTGTTCGAGCTAGTACTTCGAGTAGGAGCAGCAAGTAATGATACTGTTCGTACTGTAAACCGAGACTAGCACTTTTGGACGACTTTACTACGGAAAGGGGTGACAGAGAGGCAATGAGTAAGATTAGCGATTTTCCGGAGTTCTTTGTTAGGCTCTGACCTCCGTTAGATTAGGAGTATTTTTTAGTTAGTCTTTACAGCAAAGCAATTAATTTGTTAATTAATTTGATCAATTAATAATTAACAAATCAAGGCTCACCGTTATGGTTTAAGATAAGAAACTGAAATATGTAGGTTTTTGTTTCATCAAAAAATTGGCGTTTATTTTCACACCTTTATTAATTACACCAACCTCCTTCTCAACGTTGAGTGTTGACACATTACCATTCCCAGATAATAATAATTAATTGATAATTAACTTTATTGTTAATTGATTATTTGAAATTATGTGTTGGTCAAAGTGTTTGTGAATATTTTATGAGGTTTCTGAAGTAATTATGAATAACCGCTCTAATCAGAGGAGGTAGGAAGTATATCTTATCATGGTCACTTAAAAATTGAAAAATTTGCCTGTAATTTTACTTCCCAAGGCCTTAAAAAGAAATAAACCCTTAGCAGCTTTGCCCGAGCTTCACTCGTGCGTCGTCATTTTTAAACATATAAGCTAAAATTCAGTCATTCATAGACGTTATAACGCAATCCAAAATAGACCAATAATCCATTAATATCACAAGAGTTCTATGGACATGTAGTTGAATCAATACGACAATGCATCCCCAAAACACAGGAGTCATATAATTAGATAGTTCAAAAAACTAGATTCTTAAGGGTTTAAATGACTTCCTTTACAAAGATTCATTCTTTTACAAACTTTCATTCCTTTGCAAGCAACCTTTAGCACTCCAAAAACTAATTCGACGGGTATTGTACTTTTCATGTCACATTCGCAGATTAAATTTCAACGTAGACCTACGTCTCTCCATAGTGGTCTAATGGTGTGTCGGGAAAGGAAAAAATTATGACGCTTTTCGTGGTATTTTTAAACACTTATAGCTCCGCAACCAAATGAAGAGCTGAGTGGAAGAACGTGTTAAGTGACAATTAAGCGAATTTCAGAAAACGAGCTTTAAAGTTTAGAGGTTACATTTTTTAATTTTATCACTCGATTTTTACTGTTCCGGCACTTTTGTGACGAGAAAGCATTCAAAATATTTTATGTTTATTGGCATGGTTATAGCTTTTTTAATTATAGAGAAAATTAATAATCTTTTGCACTTAACATGTTCTTCCATTCAAGCGTCCAAAAACTTCGTTTGCTTAGTCATGGAAGAACATGTTAAGTGCATGTTACATTCTGCATAACGTAATAGAGGTAGATTAAATACATACAAATAATAATGAATTGGCAAAATTTTATTACTATAAAGCTCTATATATTTTCAACACAAGTTGAACAACAAAAATAAAGCAAATTGGATGTTGAAATAGCACACAAACACACAAGATCACAAAATAATATGTAAGTTTGGGAAACAATAAAAATAAGAGTATTAATTTTTTGAAGTATTAATTCTTTGGTTGTCATAAATATTGTCCTGATATTTTTGCAATTTCATTTAACGTGGCTTTTTTTCTTTTTTGTGAAAATGGAATTCTAAAATTCATTTTTCATTCACTTACTAGTGCAATTTGAAATTTTGTACACTTGTGTGTTCTTGTTGACAATAAACTATTTCAATATTTTCAGAACTCGGTTATCAATTCATTGCTTAACATAAGTAAATTCTCGTTCCATAATTTGAGAAAAATTATTATAATATTTAATAATACCTATAACAATAAATTTTAAATAACAGACTAAAAAGTAGGAAGTAATTAAAATAAGGAAATCTGCTTTTCAGCTCAATAATAAAAGTGTAGTTTTTAAAAATTATTTTAAAAATAAATGTATAAAATGATTTCGTTGTTGTAGTCGTTAAGTAAGGAACAGGCCGAGTTATTTACTATTTTTTATTTATTATGGGAGAGTGTCGGAATATACGTACATCTCGTATGAAAGTTATGCTCTCGAAAGAGAGCAGAAAATAAATGCGTTCTCTCAGATAGGGGGATTAGCATATAGACACGTGATCAAAGTGAAGGGAATAATAGCTATTTTTAGTAAATTCCGTAAGTGTTTTAGGGAAAATTCTGGCGCCAAGAAGACGCCGTCATGATTTTCTGTGGGCGCGTGAAAGCGATTAAAATATTCTTTTAGTAATAAATATGCCAAAACATGAGATTTAATATACCTCCAGCGCGGGAAAAAAACGAAACTGGAGTTTAAGAAAAGTGATTTCGGAATACATTAAGACTTCACTAAGGTTTTAAAATATATAATATTAGAATTTAAAGTAAAATTAAGTGAGATTATTTCATGTATATATTTTATGATATTATCTCTTAACTTGATTTACTTTCTTAAAAATATTTCGCTTTCCACGAATTTCCCTATTCAATAGATTTCGTACTGAAGAGTTTAGTGGTACCCGTGAATCTTTCTTGAAAGCAGCCTTATCACTGTCTTGGGAGCATCGAAATGAATGTCTTGGGAACATGGAAATGAAT
Organism: Araneus ventricosus; assembly: GCA_013235015.1. Taxonomy (NCBI): domain Eukaryota; kingdom Metazoa; phylum Arthropoda; class Arachnida; order Araneae; family Araneidae; genus Araneus; species Araneus ventricosus. The sequence goes on along the minus strand of BGPR01017848.1, from coordinate 21,468 downwards.
GTGGTATTTATGGTTTTAATCAAACAAACATCGTTTTTAATATTGTTATTAACATACATGAAACAATTCAAGTTAAATGAAAATGTGTAAATAAAAGCAAAAACACAAATAGCTAAACAAACCCAATTAGTGATCAATGCAAAATTTTTAAAGTAAAAAAAAAATACTTAGTCTCCTGGTACAAATTCATAAGAATAAATTTCGTTAACTGAAATAAACCATTATTCAATTAAAAAAATTCACGAGTTTTAAAAAGTTCTTTTACTGCTTACCGTTAATTGCTCTTTCCTTTGTCATGCACTGCAGTTCAACTTGATGTATAACTCGCAATGAAGCCCACATAGATAAATTGTAAAGAATTATTGCAAAAACTTCTTTTCGAAAATAGAAATCGTTTGCTTTTAATTGTCTTCTCAATATTTTCGTCTGCATTAATACTATTTCCCGCGCAGAAAAAAGATTCTGTTTCAATGGAAGCAGATGTTATTTTACTCAAGTTTAACAAATTTCTCATGGAAGAAGATGTTAAGTGCCCTTAACATGTTCTTCCTTGAGGAAAAAGCAAGAGACCGTGCACTTAACATGTTCATGCACTGAAAACTTCTTCATTTTTTTACTTTGCAGATTTAATGAACTTCCTATGTTTAAATTCGACTTCAAAGTGTTCTTTCGCCCAACTATCTCAATTTTTTCAAATTTGTCACTTAACATATTCATCCACTCAGCTCTTCAAATAACATAGAGAGTTGGCTTTAGTTTCATGTAACAGAGAAAGGTAGGCATTGAAGATTGGAAAAATAATTTTAGAATTTGTAATTATGGTTTAGTCGCAGTCGAGCTGCAAAGTTGGTAAAAATCAAGAAGAATTTTGATGACGTCACAGCAACCGATGCGCGCGCACGCACGCATCGGTTTGTGAGCGGTATATTAACTATATATTAACAGATTAATAATTAATTCATTTCAGTTTAATTATTAATTCATTCCAGATTAATAATTAATTCATTTCAGATTAATTAATTCATTCAGATTAATTCGTTTAACAGAGAAAGGTCATAGAGCATAGGTCAAAGTCACATAGAGCTATTTAGTCACAGTTGAGTAATCGATTAATTAACTGTCCTTAATTAATT
>BGPR01017848.1:6066-20325 GCA_013235015.1 Araneus ventricosus | reverse complement strand
GAGACGAGACAGCAGTAACGCTCACGTAAACTAATTTATTTCAAACAGAAAGTGATAGTAAAAATAGATCTTCCAAAGATGGCAGAGGGATGAAATGAGGAGACGAAAATATCACAAAGGAAGAAGATTCTAAATCGGGTTCGGGATACTGTAAGGGCATTCGTTCTTAGCTGCACTCGCTGAAGTTGATGGACACGTAGTCGCTGGTCTGGCAGGCTGGTGTCTGGCCTCCCAAACGGATGCATCGGCCAGGCTGGCGCTGGGTCTGAAATGAGTGAAACACGCCACATTTTAAACTGACAATAATGTTTCATAAATTTATTTTGCCGTCGACTTACGTCCCTCCATAGTTGTCTAATGGTGTGTCGGGAAAGGAAAAAATGGTGACGCTTTTCGTGGTATTTTTAAACGCTTATAGTTCCGCAATCACATAACATAGAGAGTTGGTTTTAGGTTCATTTAACAGAGAAATGGATGCATTGAAGATTGCAAAAATAATTTTAGAATTTGTAATTATGGTTTAGTCACAGTCGAGTTTCAAAGTTGGTGAAAATCACGAAAAATTTTGATGACGTCACAGCGAACCGATGTGCTCGCAAGTGGACTAAGACAATTCATTCATCGATCTAAGGTTCACGCGAAATATTACTCAAGAGTTGTTGAATTACGTCGAATTTTGTGCTAAAAGTTAACCGTTTATAGCTCCGTAATCGAATAATATAGAGAGTTGGTTTTAGTTTCATTTAATGGAGAAAGGTAGACATCGAAGATTGCAAAAATCATTTTTGAATTTGTAATTTCGGTTTAGTCACAGTCGAGCTACAAAGTTGGTGAAATTCACGAAGGATTTTGATGACGTCGCAGCGACCGATGCACGCGCGCGCATCGGTTTTGAGCGGTATATTAACTGGATTTTAACAGATTAACAATTAATTCATTTCAGATTAATTAATTCATTCAGATTAATTCATTTAACAGGGAAAGGTCATAGTGCATTGGTGATAGGTCAAAGTCACATAGAGCTACTTTAGTCACAGAAAATCACAGTTGAGTAATCGATTAATTAACTGTCCTTAATTAATTTTTATTAACAATTGCTGATTTAATTGAGCTGTTCTTTCCATCTATTTAATTGAGTTGAGTTGGTTTTAGTTTTATTTAACAGAGGAAGGTCATAGAGCATAGGTCAGAGTCACATAGAGCTACTTTAGTCACATAGAACAACTTTAGTCACAGTTGAGTAAGGTAAGTAAGTCTACGCCCCTCAATCCCAGCGGCAGTTTCCCAGAGACAGCCTCCCGTCAATTTTTTTTATTTGTCTTGACAAATCTTACTTTTATTCATCCAAATCAGTGATTTCCAACCCTCTTTCACCCGTACCCCCTTATTATTACTTTTGCTTCATTTTTGAATAACCCTTACTATCGTTAATTAAGCGTATTCCCTTTATCAGCCATACTGTTGGCGCATGCGCTCTCCCAACTGGTCACGTGATGTCGAATGTTCTTTAAATTGTTGAAGAATCTGAGAGGACTTCGGCAATAACTGACGTATGTAACCACTTATGAATAGAAACCCACAATTACTATATTAATCCTTTTCTTAATTGTTAATTTATATTTTGTGTTGCCTTTTCTTAAGTGTTATTAAAAAGTTAAAAGACAACTGGTCCGTCGATTACACTGAATGACACTGGAATTTAATCCAGAACTCGTAGTGAGAACACAAGGCTTAAACAATTATGCATTAGGGAACCATTTCCAAAGTACACATTTTTAGATAAAAGGAAATAAGAGATGTGTAAAAAACTTTAAGAAAAGCCTTTTACAAATAGTTCTCAAAAATACTATAGATGGCGCCACTGAAACCTATCGAGTGCAAACGTAATTTTGCGATTCTTTTTCAAATTGATAATTCAGAGCTCTAAAATTATTAAAATAATGCATTGTCAGCAAGACCCAATAAATATACAAAATTTCAGAACTCTAGTGCATTAAGAAGCGAGTGAAAAATCGATCACAAAATTCCAACCTTATACACATACATACAAACATGAAACATTTCGAACTTAGCGAAAGCCTTTAAAAACAGTCATTTGTACCAACAAGTGCAGTTCCTGCGTACACAAATAAGTAGACATATTGTATTGTGTTTAACTGACAGAAAAGCAATCTATTCTTAAATTTGACGAAAATCAGTAGACGTGGAGTTCTGGCTTCGATTGAGAGAATAAAGTCAATTTTGTCTCAGAGAGCAGCTTCTAAATTTACAAATTAGTACACACGAAGTTGATACGCAATGTACATGTTGCAATACAAACATGAAACATTTCGAACTTAGTAAAAGCGTTAAAGTATCCGACTGGTTTAAAATCGTCGTTTTTGATGAAATTATCAAAAATAAAAAATATGACTTAATTTTGTAGCCTGTTTAATCAGCTTTCTAAAACTGTCTCACTTTTTACTCTACTTGAATTACAAATGGAGTTACAGCTGTTTCATTACCGAAATGTAAGCATTATTTTATGTTGCATGAAAACTTTAAAAGTGTTTTCTGAGAAATGATATTTTTGAGGAAAACTGTCGACCGTAACAATGATTTCTCAAAATGTTATTCAAGTATTGGTATGAAATTTTCTGAGATTGCTTTCTGTAATATGCTTGATGTTTTTTCCTCTAGAAATTAAGGTCAATTTTAAAATCAAGTATTATTTTTAAGTGCTTAAATGTAAACGAAACGCATTTTTTATGAAAATTTTACCAGTTTAGTAACTATGTTCAGCTATATCTCAAAACTATTTTGAAGAACAAGAAATATTTTAGAGCATAACACAGATAACTGTCATAAAAATGTACTCCTACAAGGATTTATGTATATTTAGAATATAATTTTGTCTACGGCTGTTAGCGTAAGGCAAATATTTTAGTCATTTTTTTTCAAATTTCTCAGTTTTTTAAAAAGTATATTATTTTGAAAGCATAATTTTACAATATTTTCATAGTTCTAAAACATATTCAGTTGAAAAATAACATTAAAAAATATATATGTTATTTTTCAAAACAATGTCTCCGAACACAATCGGATACCTTAAAAACAGTCATTTATACCAATAAGTGCAGCTCCTGCGTACACAAATAAGTAGACATGTTGTATTGTGTTTAACTAATAGAGAAGCAATTTATTCCTTTAAAATTTGACGAAAATCAGTAGACGTGGAGTTGTGGTTTCGATTGAGAGAATAAAGTCAATTTTGTCTCGGAGAGCAGCATCTGAATTAACAAATTAGTACACTCAAAGTTTGTAAAGCATATTCGGGTATAAATTCAGCTCTTTGTTCATCTTACAAAACAATCCTTCGTTGCTCAACTGGCTAAATTACTGGAATGATCGCCTTCAATCCTTATCTAGAAAGGTGGCTGAGCATTGATATGGAGAACGTTGCCCTTTTCTTCTGTTACAAAACACTTTTCTGGGTATTCCCGAGAGCCTATTTTTATTATTTTGTTTATATTTCTATTATTAACCAATAACTGTTTCAAGATTAGTCCTCCCTTTTATCGAGTCTACCCTATGCTATACAGTTTTCTGGAAGCTGGAAAGCCCTATTCGGCTAATTCGCCTTCTAGAATACTTATAGAATGCAAAAAGGATCGGAACTTGGGCCTATCGCCTGTGATCTTTTACAACTTTCGCCCCAGAAGTAAGTTCAGGATAAAAAGTAATGACACAAAATTGCCATTGACCTATCAACTATCGCATCACAGCGACACTTCGGCTGGCTTAAATAAAAATCTTCATACCGCCTTACGTTTTTATTTGACCGGTCAATCAAGTTTAGAAAAATATAAAAAATTTTTGAAAAGGAAGCTTTTATTAACCGATAACTGTTTCAAGATTAGTCCTCCCTTTTATCGAGTCTGCCCTATGCTATACAGTTTTCTGGAAGCTGGAAAGCCCTATTCGGCTAATTCGCCTTCTAGAATACTTATAGAATGCAAAAAGGATCGGAACTTGGGCCTATCGCCTGTGATCTTTTACAACTTTCGCCCCAGAAGTAAGTTCAGGATAAAAAGTAATGACACAAAATTGCCATTGACATATCAACTATCGCATCACAGCGACACTTCGGCTGGCTTAAATAAAAATCTTCATACCGCCTTACGTGTTTATTTGACCGGTCAATCAAGTTTAAAAAAATATAAAAGTTTTTGAAAAGGAAGCTTTTATTAGTTTACTAAAGAGTAAGAAATAATTCTTTTATCGAAAATTTTGAAGTGAAAGCAAAAATCGTAAAAACGTGAGATGCTCATAATCTCTAAGTAAATTGGGATTTAAGATACATTGATGATATATTTTTATTTTTAATGAATGTTTAAGAATTTTCTTTCCCTTTGTAACTCAATGTGATTTAATTTCCTTAGATTACTGCTTTCAGCTCCTCATACTTACATATGCAAACCTCCAAATTTTTAATAAAAAAATTATTTTTCGACATCCTAGCACACTAGAAAAATCTTGCTCTTTAAAAACTTCTTTATTTATGTCATTTTCCACTTTATACTCTTAGACGCATTTCATAAATCTTTATCATAATTATTATCGAATTATACAGTCAATTATATCTCAAATTCATTATCAGAGAGAGCCATTAATATGGAAACAAAATTTAATTAAAATTAGTGGATTAACTTATGATTAAGTTCTGGAAAATAGTTGCAATCGGGAACACGCAACTTGACAGAATTCCAGCACGCAAGGAAGCGAGTAAAAAATCGATTACAAAATTCCATCTTCACAAACATGAAACAATTCAAATTAAATAAAATCTTGTGATAAAAAGCCAATTATAAAAACCCGGCACGTATCAAAGACTGAGCACTCACCACTTGAAACTCGACGTAGCACTGAGCCTTGCGCACAGGCTTGGCCGTCATGTAGCGGGAGAAGTCCCCGGCGTTGTAGCTGCGGCGAGCCTCGTCGATGGAGGACTGCAGGCGCGACATCCGCTCCTCCCCGCTGCCAGAGGCCGAGGCAGCGTCGGGGTCCTGAGAAGAACAGAACTTGATTACTCAGAGCTGAGAAACGTAACAAATTTTATAAGGATACATAATAAGCAGACAGTCTTACAAAGATGTTGTGACACTTGCGTACAGTGGCATCTCCGTACAATGGCATTTGTGTACAGGTCATTACCGTCTAACTAATCACGTGTAGCCCATCGACAAGAGGGGTTAGGAAACGAGGTGTTGTGACACTTTGCGTACAGTGGCTTGCATAAATTCAATAAATTATCTATTCAAAATAGGTTCTCAAGAGGAATTTTCCGACTTATAAATTTCACGTAATTTTGTATGATAAGAATTAAAAATATTTTGCAGACTGTACATCCCCTAGGCTATGAATATTCAAGGATGTTCCACATTTCATCATAAGATCACTTCTATAATTAATCACCACATGATTGATGTATTCTAACACAAAATCCGGGAAAGATTTGAGTGTAACTTTGCGTCATCGTGTATAAATCTGATCTACTGATATTCTTTCTTTTCCATTAGAAGCAAATTCGCTTGACAGAAATTTGCAAAACGGTAGAAGTGAGAGGCTTACAAGCAATAAAAGTAATTAACTTCCTTCGTCACAATTCCACATGATGGAAAATAAAATTTTACTTTTGCAAAATTTTATTTTCCATCTGCATATTTCTCAAGGAAATCTATTATATGTATTTTCTAACCAGTGGGAGTGACCTCCCCCAAACTTTCTCGCATACGACTAACACGCGTGGGCGAAAAAATACACCGCGCGCCAGAAAACGTGCAGTATTCCCTAAGGTGGAGAAAACGCTCCAGTATTCACGCCTTTTTTGCGTTGTAGAATGGGGAAAAATCCGAATATGCAATTTCAACGCCTTTTTTCAACCGATTTAAACGAAAATTAGAGATAAATCAACTATTAGGGTTTCAAGACTACATACGAAATTTCATTTACCTGAGCCACTTCTTTTAGAAGATATCGTCTTCAGCAGTATGCGATTATATAGGCCAACAAACAGTCAAACCTTTGAGCGATTTAGCCCAGAATTTGATACGGACCTACATTCCTGATGATAAAACTGTGTACCAAATTTTATCCATCTAGCTATTCAGGTTTTTGAATTATAGTGTTCACATGAACGCGGATAGACAGACTTCCCGTAGACGGATTTTGTCCAAAATTTAATAGAAGCCTACAAATTATGTGTCAAGATCACATACCAAATTTGATCCCCGTACCTCTAATAGTTTTCGAGTTATCGTGTTCCCAGAAAGACAGACATAATTCCAAAATTGTGTTTTTCGGACTCAGGGAGGTCTAAACCGTGGAGATTCGTCAAAATCTTGAGTTCGAATTTTTTGACGATTACAATACTTTCTCTTTGTATACTTCGTATACGAGAAAGTAAAAATGGGTATTTTTCGCTAATGAAGGAGTGTAGTGACACCCACCTGATCGTTGTGTTGGCTGTTAGGATATCCGCTGTTTGCGACAGCCGGTGCCCCAGCAGGGAAGAAGTAGCTCTTCAGGCTGTCGGGGACGCCGCCCCGAGCAGAGAGAGCTGCCGACATAAACACTAGGGAGAAGCACAAGAGGTTCTGCATGGTGACTGCAAAGAAACAAAGGATATCGTCAATAAATCTCAATTTTTCAAATCTCAATTAACTCAAATTTTTCACACGAAATATTTCTTTTCATAAACCATCCTTGGAATTAAAATAAAAATGTTTTCAAAATCACGTTTTTGTTAGCGTACTAAAAAGTAGAAGCTGTTTTTTAAAAAAATTTAGAGTACAAAACCAAAAACGTAAAAGTTTGAAGCGCTAATAAAAATGCCCTGTGAACTGCTACTAAACTGAACTGAGGAATTTTAACCATACCAAGGGGCTCAACCCCTAGAAGGATTTCGCTGTAATCCTCTCAAGTTTACTATGCAAACCCTGCTCGCTTCGCTCGTTACAATGAAGACATTGTGCATCCTAGCAAAAATAAATTTGAGCCTAATAGATTTGCTTCTTATACTTTAACTTAAAACAGAAAAGAATAAATTTATTAGCCTTGAAGAAGGTCTTTTTCTTGTTTTTGTAGGCAGTTCGAAGACAAATTGAACATTCAAATGAAAATAACAAACAAAATTATGAAAGTACAAAAACAAACTGGTAAATGAGAGTTTCAAGATAAAAAAAAAAAAGAGAACCCCCAGAAACAAATCGGTAAGACTTAAAACGCGATTTGGTTTCGTTGCCAAGCTCGTCATAATCGCGACAACCATTAAAAAGCCCACCAAAAAGGAAAAAGTTTCAGTGTTACCATATTTGGCGAATAATCACCGAAAAGAAATTCCATTTGGGCGACCGCACCGTATTTTTATTTCTGGCATGGACGATGAGCATCCTGAAACAAATTATGTCTCTTTCTTCCTAAATGCCTATCAAAATTTTCTTCAATTGATAATTTGCATGTTGAATCATCATCGTTCATATAGAATCAAATTTTAATTGAAATGATTAATTAATTGATAATTAAGTTCTGAAAATATTAAAACTGTGCACTCTCATCAATAACACGCATATGTGCATTGTTACAAATCTCTAGCATTTTAAGAAGTGAATGAAAAATTGATTCCAAACGTGCATCTTTACAAACATAAAATAAGCAAATTTAAATAAGAGCGTGTAAAAGCAGCGCTAAATTTATGTAGACACTGAATAAATATTTCGATTTATAAGAGAATGCAAAGTTCTAATTTATTTTGCTTTTCAAAATCGTAAGTAAACAGAAAATGTTGGCACTTATGTCATGAAAGATTAGTTAAAATCTCTACTAATAATAAAGGAGAATGTGTGTATGTGCGTCTTTGTTGGCGCTCTACAGGCCATACCGCTGAACACAGAGCTACGAAATTTGGCACAAATATACTTTGGAGGGTGGGAATGTTTTTGAAATTTTAATTAATCAAACATTAAGCAAAATTTTGGTGTTCTTCCTTAATAACTTTCGAAAATATTACAGCACAAACATCATTTTTACAAAAATCTGAAAGCGAAAAAAATTACATTTTCAATAATATCAATTAAGTTGCCGTACAATTTTTTTCTAATTTTAATAAATTTTTAAAAATATCTTTTGGCATAATTTACAACATTAGTCTTCATTGTTGCCACGCAATTCAAAACGTTTTCATTGCTTAAACAAATATTTATTTGCGTGTTTCTCTTCCAGTGTTGAAAGCTGAGGTAATATTTAATGATATGTTTTAATCAGCATATTTTCATCCAGCTAACATGTCGCTGGAAGTAAAATGTGCCGCATTATTTAAAGTTAAAATCAAATGCATATTTTCAAGAGGAATAACAGAGTGAAGAAGATGCATTGTAGGATATATGACACAGACAGTTACTCGACTCCATTAAGGACGTTCATGCAGACAACGAACAGAATAGGTGGAAGACTACTGAAAGAACGTGGGTTAAATGTCTATCACAATTTGGAATTTAAAATTACTTTGTTGAGGGAACCATGAATATCGAATTATACACAAGAGATTCAATTGAAATTCTATTCCCAGCGAACAAGCTGGTCGCAGAAGGCGGCTAGTTATTTAATAAAATTATGGGACTATAGGACCTATAACAACGAGAGACACCTCAAAAGAGAAAGTACGACTATTTATAAAGTAACAATTACTTAGAGGAATTTGTAAATCATTTTACCACAGTTACATAAGACATGTTGCTCCCCAAATTTGAATTTTAAAATAAGAGTAATAATTTTAAGCATTGCAAATATCTATTCAAAGTAAAGCAATTCTGTATAAGTTGTCTAACATGGATTTCGCATGAGTGCAGGATTTAAAGAAAGAACTAAGAAATTTATGCAAAGAAATATCATAAAAATTCACTCCAAAATAACACAGCTTGGAAAATTATGCAATATGGTAAACATCTAGATATGTTTTAATTACTTTCTATGTTGTTAAAATATGATAATATTTTTTTCTTAAAAATTGTAACAAAGGTACCAGGCACGGAAAGCAAATCATAAAATATAATGATTTGATTTTGCATGATTTTCTTCAGTGTGTTTCTATCAAAAACTTCAGAAAGTTTCCTAGTGATAAAATGAACAGCATTTTAAAAATCATGCGCGCAAGCTCTAAAAATGTAGTTTGAAATTTAAGCATTTAAAGTAAAAATCACTTACTAAACCATGTGTTGAGATGGTTTTTGTCTGAATCTTATAAACTATTTAAAGTGTCCATGGAAATACCTTAAATATTCAGACTGATTTAAGCTTTGAAATAAAATCATAAAAATATAAAAAATTGGAAACTTTAGAGTTCCTATAGCCCCTAATAAATTAAGCTGCAGGAATCTGCGTGACTACTACGAGAGTAATTGGAAACTTTAGAGTTCCTATAGCCCCTAATAAATTAAGCTGCAGGAATCTGTGTGACTACTAAGAGAGTAATTGGAAACTTTAAAGTTCCTATATTAATTGATTAAGCTGCAGGAATCTGCGTGACTACTAAGAGAGTAATTGGAAACTTTAGAATTCCTATAGCCCTAATAAATTAAGTTGCAGGAATCTGTGTGACTACTAAGAGAATAATTGGAAACTTTAAAGTTTCTATGGCCCTATTATGTGTGCAGGATCTGCGTGACTACTAAGAGAGTAATTGGAAACTTTAGAGTTCCTACAGCCTCTAATAAATTAAGCTGCAGGAATCTGCGTGACTACTAAGAGGTAATTGGAAACTTTAGAATTCCTATAGCCCTAATAATTAGTTGCAGGAATCTGCAGTGACTACTAAGAATATTGGAAACTTTAGAGTTTCTATAGTCCCTAATAAATTGCTGGATCTGCGTGCTACTACGAGTGCAGAATCGTGACTACCAGAGTGCGAATCTACATGACTACTACGGTGCAGGAATCTGCGAGCTACTGAGTGAAGAAAGTCTATGTATTACGAGTGCAGGAATCTACGTGAGTACTACGAGTGCAGGAATTTACGTGACTACTACGAGTGCAGGAATCGACGTGACTACTACATGCATTGTTCGTGCATAAACTAGGGACGCGGTTAAAGTTTCGGCTTCGGGACCGGAGGATTCTAGGTTCGAAACCCGATTCCACTGAAGATCCGCCGTGTTTCTCTGCCTGGTGCACGTTAAATCCGGCGTCTTGAGTCAAACGTCCTCCTGCTGGTGTGGTGCGGAAGTTTGGAGGAGGAGTGCAGCTCAGGTGCTGCCTTCGTCATCTGACCGCGGTTCAAAATTACGAAGTCCGTTCCAAAATAACCCAGCTTCAAAACTAGCTGTTAATACAACCAAACTAAAGCAAATCATGCATAAACTGATATGAGATATTAAATGGTACTTACAGTTGTGTAAATGAATTCCCAGAGAATCACAAATTTAAAAAGAATACTGAATGGTAAATGGAAGCAATCGCTAGTTTAACTATACGAAAAATGCAGATGATTTTCACTAGTTACGCATATTCAGACACAACATAACCGAGACTACTTCAGAGTCGAAATATTTCTCGGGGTTGAGCGAAAACCTGAGCCTTCCCCTTTTATCTGGGCCCGAAATTCCGCGTCTGATAGCCGCTGATTTTTATTTACTAACAGTCTCTGCGTTCCTATGAATATTTACTCGAACGAAACGATACACGCAGTCAACTCTTGTTTTCAAATGTCCTTTCGTTTATGGGTTAGGATTACCGAAATTTACAGAAGTCCTTTCCATTGTTTGAAATGCGTTTATATTTCTGGAAGTTGTAACCGTTGTTTAGGTTCTCCTGCGTTTTGCAACGAAGTTTCTCCCAAGAAACCACTATTGAATTCTTCGAAGTTCTGGAAGTGACGTAAGGCAAGAAAGAGTAATCTCTTGTTCGGATCTTTTCGTTATCTTCAAAGAAGTCGAATTTTGTGAGGTTCCATAAAGCTGAAATTTGATTCGATACTTTCATGATGCTTTAAAATTCGTTCTAACAATATTAATATTTAGAGGATTACTTAGAAGACGTAACAGAGAGACAATTCCTTAAAAATAGTTTTGTTCACCAGAATTAAGAAGTTAATTCTAAAATTCCTTCGAATATTTTTTAATGAATTATACAGAAGACGTTACACACAATTTCTAAAAAATAATTTCTTTCATCAGAATAAAGAAATTAATTCTGAAATTCATTCGAATTCTATTTAAAGAAATTAATTCTAAAATTCATTCGAATTCTATTTAAAGAAATTAATTCTAAAATTCATTCGAATTCTATTTAAAGAAATTCATTCGAAAATTCATTCGAATAATGTTTAAAGAATTGTATAGGAAACGTAACACACAATTTCTAAAAAATAATTTCTTCCATCAGAGTGTAGAAATTAATTCGAATAAAATTAATTCTAAAATTCATTCGAATAATTTTTAATGAATTATGCAGAAGATGTAACACACAATTTCTAAAAACTTTCTTTCGTCAGAGCAAAGAAATTAATCCTAAAAATTCATTCGAATACTGTTTAAAGAAATTAATTCTAAAATTCATTCGAATAATGCTTAAAGAATTATATAGAAAACGTAACACAAAGTTTCTCAAAAATAATTTTTTGATCAGAGTAAAAAATAAATTCTAATAAAATTAATTATAAAAATCATTCGAATAATTTTTAAAGAATTATTCAGAAAACACAACATGCCATTCCTTAAAAATAATTTCTTTCATCAGATTAAATAAATTAATATATTTGCTACGAATAAAAGTAGGCATGTTTTTTCATACACGAAGTATACAATTAGAAAGTATTGTAATCTTCAAAAAATTCGACGGCGAGATTGTGATGAATCTCCGCTGAAACACCCAAAGACCTAGATCACTGAAATTTGGCATGTGGATTTATATCAGACTTGACCAAATCCAATTAAGAGAAGATGTGCTTTTCGGAAATACATACTCGATTTTCTTCACTATACTGTGAAATTATATGAACGGTGCTATACAAGCAAATGTTATTTTTAACATTCGCGTTGCCATCGTCATCAAATGAAATATATTATATTAATTTTCAACTATTGTATTTATATACCTGAGCGTTGCTACTCAAGTAGAACAAAAAATTATATACATTTTTTGTTACTTCGTTTACCTAAGCCTTTGCAGCACCATCTGATGGAAATATAAAATGCACTTATTTTAGTGCATGCTATCATAGCTGTGATTATGCATTAACTCAAAAATAATATATGAAAATACTAGAAAGAATAGAAAGGTAAACTGACATAACATTATCACCGGATAATATCAGAATTACCAAACAAAACAACATCAACCAAATAAAAAAACATAATCTATGAGTGAGAAACATAATTTTGAATAATTTTATATTATTATTGAAGCCAATCAGAAATTTTTGCTGTATGTTACCTAGACAGCATATTTTGATCACAGATAAAAATGACATCCGTGTGTGTTTTAAATACACATATTTTTGTCTTCTAAAACATTTGAAGAAAAGTTGAAATCGTTAAAATAGAGCATTCAATTCCTTTCACAAGAACTATTTTCAAAATCTTATGAATATTATTTATCAACAGCTTTGATATTAAAATCTTAATTTTGAAGAGTTTCTGAGTGCGTTATTCAAGGTATTGATAAAAAATTATTTATTTATATTTCTCTCTGATGAAATGATACACATTTATAAGGACTTTAAATAGAGTCGAAATTAAACTATAAAAAGTTTGAAGCCTCAAAGCTCTGCAACTAAAATGAAAAACATTCTCACAATATTTAACATTTAAGAACTATGTTACGTACTTCAAAATCAACATTCAACCGTGGAATCGGTAACTTTCAAAAAATAGATTGTCGAATACTTCAAATAATTGAAGTAATCGACAATCTATTAATAAAGAATAAAATAATAAATTATTTAAGCAATTATTAGCGGATAAAGAATTAATATAAAAGAAACTACTCAAACAATTAATGAAGAATAAATAATTAATAAAGAATAAAATAATAAATTACATAAGCAATTAATGAAGAATAAAGAATTAAGAAGGAATAAACAATAAATTACTTTACAGAAATTATAACATTTGTCTCGAGTCATTATTCCATTCATTTCTAATCGTCTGCCTAAAAAGAGTTTATAGAAATTCAACTCAAATCCAGAGAGCTTCAATTGGAAGAAATCAAAAGTACTCGAGAACCACGTGTCGGTATTATTCATCCCGCCAAATATACAGAAAACGAGCGGGTTTTTTTTAGTAAATGGTTGTTTTATCTTCGATTTTCTTACTATTTATTTATTTATTTTTATCAAAAGGCCGGCAGACGGTGGGAATACGAGACAGGCAAGAGATTAACTGGCTCAGAACTGTCTACTAAATAGACACGTGAATGAAATTTAGACGACTAGACGAAAATTTTTTTAAAAACCTGACACGTGGTGGTGAAATTTTGTGCCCCAACTTTGTAATATCTCCGTCTATCTGAATATATTATAAATTTTTGGATCATGCAGAATACGACAATTTAAAGGCTTTTTGTCGTTAATCTATGCTTGATTATTAAGAAAATTCATCACGAGAATTGTGCTACATCGCATCGCAAAGTTAAGAAAGTTATTTTTTAAATATATTCTCATATATGAGCTTAAAAACAATCAATTAGAAAAAGTAAAATAAATTTAAAAGTAAATTTTTAAAATAAATTTAACTTAAACTTTAAACACAAACAACAAAAAAATTCGACAATAATTTTTAGATAAAATTTAAATAAAATTAGATAATATTTAAACAAAATTTAGACAATAAAATTTATACAATGTTTAAGTTGCGAGCAATTGCAACTACATACAAAGAACAACAAACATGGAAATCAAAATCATTCAAAAAAAAGCAAAAAACTAAGATAAATACTCTGAGAGAATCGAATTAAACAAACAGGAATCCATTCTAGTACATTTTATCAAGGGCTAAGGATATGAAGGATATCTCATATACGAAATATATATGAAGTATTTTACTCTTCAAAAAATTCAGAAGGAAGTGGAAAGTTAGGGAAAAAAGCATGATAGTCAAGTTTTTTTTCTTTGAATTTTAAGATGATGCGAATGTTTTATGATGAACGTTTTCTTCGATTAATATGCCAAAACGTTATCGCTAGGAAACATGAAACTTACGAAATTAAAATTACAGAGACAAACCGTCA
>BGPR01017847.1:15344-31827 GCA_013235015.1 Araneus ventricosus | reverse complement strand
TAGAGGTGACGCATTTCTTGGTGACTGGTTGACAGATTTTCTGGGTATTTTAGAGGTGACCTTCATTTCATGACTGGTTGACAGATTTTTCTGGATCTAAAATACCCAGAAAATCTGTCAACCAGTCACCAAGAAATGAAGCATCACCTCTAAAATACCCAGAAAATCTGTCAACCAGTCACCAAGAAATGAAGCGTCACCTCTAAAATACCCAGAAAATCTGTCAACCAGTCACCAAGAAATGAAGCGTCACCTCTAAAATACACAGAAAATCTGTCAACCATTCTTATTTAAGAGCAAGCAAAGGGGAAAAGATAATTATTTTAAATTTCTTGATAGCAACAAATGAGCTAAGGGATTTGTTTAACTTTACTTCAGAGAAAAGGGAATAATGATCAAGATGCGTCTATCATTAAGTCTGTGGAAGGGATGAGATTGAAGATATCAGTTGAAGTCAAGCTTCCGAAGAATGATGGATTGAAAAATAATCCCGCTCTTTTAATGAATAGCCTAATCATTTTTATCTGCTGATCGAGTTGACTTTTCTTTTATTACTTTCTCATATACGAAGTATACAAAGAGAAAGAATTGTAATCGTCAAAAAATTCGAACTCGACATTTTGACGAATCTCCATGTTTTAGACCTCCCCGAGTCCGAAAAACACAATTTTGGAATTATGTCTGTCTGTCTGTGAACACGTAACTCGAAAACTATTAGAGCTACGGGGATGAAATTTGGTATGTGGTCTTTAAACATAATTTGTAGGTTTCTATCAAATGTTGGACAAAATCCGTCAAAAGGAAGTCTGTCTGTCTGTATGTTCGAGGTCATGCGAACGCTATAACTCAAAAACTTGAAAAGCCAGATGGATAAAATTTTATACACAGTTTTATCGTCACGAATGTAGGTCCGTATAAAATTTTGGGCCAAAACCGTCAAAGGGTTGACTGTCTGTCGGTCCGTATAATTTACTTTTGAAGAGAATCCGCGCGCATGCGTACTGGAAGAACGGAGAGGAATTTCATTACGGAGTAGCGAATTGCGTCAGTTTGTCCTTGAGCCGGTAAGAGAGGAAAATCGTTACGCATCTCTTTGAATTTCATTCTTTGCCTAGATATTTTTCAACCACTATAATGAAAAACCTTCTGATAGTCATTGGATTCTGGGTAACAATAGGTTCGAATTTTTTTAGCTGCGCGGGGGAAGGGGAAACGGCACCTTTTGGGGAAGTATACGAGAAAGTTGAGGGGAGAACACTCCCGCTGGTTTAGCGCATGCACGGTTAAGACATTAAAGACATTTTAACCCTTTCAAGTTCACTACATGTTTCGTTTTGAAAATATAATAAATTTATTTCAAAAATGAGTCTTAGACACGTAACTGATCATAAGTATGTAAAGGAAAAGAATTTACCATTTTTTATTTTCAAGGAATTTGTGGTTTCACAGTGAAACCAATGAACGGTAACGGGCTATTTTTCCTCCGAAAAAGTTATCATCGAAATGCAGTTTAAATTATGTACTTAATTTATGAAGTATGCGTTAGTATTCAGGATATTCGAACTTCATAAAAGTTAATATTACTTTAGATGATTCAATTTTAAAACAATATCAATTTGTGCAAGAACCCTCATCATTTTATTCTCTTGGAGATCAATAGCAATTTAACTCTTGCAATTCCGATATCTTTGTGAATACTAACGGTATTGAACTGGAATTTTTATATAAGTTGACCTATATATGCGGCTCTTAAGGTATCCGACTGTGTTCGGAGACATTTTTTTGAAAAAGAAGTTATATATATTTTTTAATGTTATTTTTCAACTGCATAGGTTTTAAAACTATGAAAATATTGTAAAATTAAGCTTTCAAAACAATATTTATTTAAAAAACTGAGAAATTTGAAGACAAATGACTAAAATATTTGCCTTACGCTAACAGCCATGGACAAAATCATATTCTAAATGTACATAAATCCTTGTAGGAGTACATTTTTACGACAGCTATCTGTGTTATGCTCTAAAATATTTCTTGTACTTCAAAATAGTTTTGAGATATAGATGAACACAGTTACTAAACTGATAATTTTTCATAAAAAATGCTTTTCGTTTATATTTAAACACTTAAAAACATTACTTGATTTTAAAATTGACCTTAGTTTTTAGATGAAAACATCAAGCATATTACAGAAAACAATCTCAGAAAATTTCATATCAATACTTGAATAACGTTTTGAGAAATCATTGTTACGGTCGACAGTTTTCCTCAAAAATATCATTTCTCAGAAAACGCTTTTAAGTTAAAGTTTTCACGCAACTTAAAATAATGCTTACAGTTCGGTAATAAAACAGCTGTAACTCCATTTGTAATTCACGTAGAGTAAAAAGTGAGACAGTTTTAGAAAGCTGATTAAACAGGCTACAAAATTAAGTCATAAAATTTTTTTTTGATAATTTTATCAAAAACGACGATTTTAAACCAATCGGATACCTTAAGTTATGAAAGGAAAATTTCGCTACGTTTCGCGCATGCGCAGTAAAAAAATGCTCAACGTGTGGTTTCACTGCAAAACCAATGAACGCGAAAGGGTTAATGCTGATTTATGGTATTCTGATGGACAATCTTTGCTCCCAAGTCCACCTAAGAAACAAACAATGATGCAAAAAAATATCTCCCAACGACTGAATTTTTCACATCCAGAAATACACCTTTAACTCTTCATACTTTTATCTTATACCCTTACCACTAATTTTTTTCGTTCTTTTTTTACTTTCTCGTATAGGAAGTACACAGTAAGAAAGTATTGTAATCGTAATGCGACCATACATGCCGTTCGCATAATACCAACCTTTACAGGAATAGGGACAATGGAGAAATTTCAAGCATGCTGATTGGTTGTTTCAGCAACGTCACTTATGACGTCAGATTATTACTTATTATTTACCTTTTTTAATACTTAAATTGTAATATCAGAAAGAAATAGGAAAAAAAGTTTGAAAAATTGAAAAGTCAGAAATTATAAAATAATTCACAGTGCAAAATATTCACATTGAAAATTATAATGGCTTTCAATTTAAATTCGAATGAAAGACTGCATTTTAATTTTAAAAGAAAATTTTAGATATTTAATTAAAAATAGCAGTTATAATATTTTGCTCAGAGATGGCGCCACTACATATTTTGTTTCACATTCAATATTTCAAGCCATACTGTCAAGCTCAAATTTGCTGTAGAAAGATTGAAATTCATTGGAAATAACAAAGGTATTTTCATTAGTACAATTCGTTTAAAAATCGTATTTTTAAGTGTTAATTCGTATTCATCAGAAGATAAACTTTAAATGTACTTTGATCACCAATATAAACGTAACTAGTCAGAAAGTTTATGACATCATACGCGACGCTGCTGAAACAACCAATCAGCACGCTCGAAATTTCTCCATTGTCCCTATTCCTGTAAAGTTTGGTATTATGCGTCCCGTTCTGAAAGGGCCGTCCCGCTTTTAGGTAGCATGTCCCCAAATACAGTTTCGGGACCCCAAAATGTCCCGTTTTCAGGAACAGAGACAATCTACGGTTACAATTTAAACCAGCGGGAGTGTTCTCCCCTAAACTTTCTCGTATACTCCTAACACACTCAAGAGTGGAGAATCATAAAATATCTGGAGATCAAATTTTTTAATGATTACAGCAGTATTTTCCAAAAACGTTTTTTTCTTAGTTGGAGAGACCTAAAGCGTGGAGAATCATAAAAAATCTGGAGATCAAATTTTTTGACGAATATAGCAGTATTTTCTCATTTTATACTTCGTGTACGAGAAAATAAAAGCGCAAAAAATACTTCATTTTACGCTTTCCTTGTCATTGAAAAATCCATGCAAGCTGCGAAAGCGAATTCTAATTCAATTCCAGCTATTCAATATTTCTTATACATTCAAAGCGAATATTTACATATAAAGTACACGAATCTCCTTCAACACATATTTTCTATGTCATTTTTAGCCTCGTCTGTCCAAATAAACCGTTAAAATGATGCAACACTTGCTCCTGCAAACAAGGAAAAATTCCATTCGGGCGAGCTTTTCAGCGGAGCAGCTGCTATTCCCACTTTAACTAATCTCGTAAAAACTCGCAGGCGGCTCTCTTTCACGTTCGCAGTTTTTCCTACGCCGATGGAAGTTTTATGATCACTCTGGCAACACGTCGATATTCGATCCTGAATTTTTGATTATCTCGCGTGTGTTATTCGTAAACAGCAACTGTCTGGCGAGCATGCGCACTTCCGGAAATGCTCAGACATGCTCTTTGAGAATTTAAAATACGACGAGATTTTTTTTTCCTTCCCAGCGTCCTTCACGGTATGTTTTTCCTTTAAAAGCGAAATGGAGAAAGAAACGGTGGATAAACGAAGAAATAAAAACCATCTTGTTAAATCCACGTCGAAAACGGGAAGGAAAATACTTGTTATCGATGAAAGTATTCAAAATTTTATAACCACCAAGCGGAAAACGATATTTTTTTTCTGCCTCAATATATTTTATTTAAAACCTATATAAAGGGTCTCGGTGGCCTGATGGGTAAAGTCCGGGCTTCGGGACCAGAGGGCCCCAGGCTCGAAACCGGATTTCACCGAAGCATACGGTATTAGGAGGACTGCCGGGATGGGAAAAACCTACCGGTTTTAACCGAAACCCGGGATTATTTTGTTTCGGTTAACCGCTTTTTTTTTGTTATATTTTCATCCTGGTTATAACCGGTTATTTTTTTAAAAAATCAATAACCGGGTAGGAAAACCGGATCGGAAGATAGGCTCGATTTTAGGTTCCATTAGACCAAAATTTACCAAGTTATGAAGCTTTGAATTTCATCATCTTAGACCAATCGACGACAACCGCATCCTCGAGGCGTTTGTTGGTTGGCGGAATACTGAAAGAGTCTTTATGGATAGATGGATAGATAATATGGATTAGGTAAATGTTGGCCAATGGATTGATTTCCTGTAAAAACAATATTAATAATAAATTTTGTCTACAAACAGCGTTTGTTTTTTATAAAAAAAAACCGGAAACCGGTTATTTTGAGCGGTTATAACCGCCAGGTTAAACCGGAGGTGAAAAAGAACCTGAATAACCGAAAGCCGGTTATTTTCGCACTAACCGCCATCCCTATCCCCCCCCCCCACCACCACCACAATTGCAGGGGTACGATCCACCATCGGAGATTAGCATGTCGTTTAGGGCACTCTTCCAAACAAGCAAAACTGTAATTTCAAAACAACTGTATTTGATAAACAATGGCGTTTAAAATAAAGGGTGTCCAAAAATAATTAACCAGAACTGAAATGCTTACAATTTTATTAACATTACATACACAGTGGTGGCCAATGTAAAACAATGTGAATATATTAAAATAATAGAATGAACTTGCATCTTTCAAAGCTGCTGGAGTGCTTTTTCATTAGCCCCCCCCAAAAAAAATAAACGAGATATTTTTTCCGCTCTTCGTTCTCTGCTCATTGAAAACAGGCATGGCACTTTTCGGTAATTATTTGCCACGAACTTCCGAAGAAACCGATATCCAATCAGTATGAATCCGACATACTGTGGGAAACCAAAAGAAACCCTGTGGAGTTAATCTCTTCCAGACTATCTTCCCTTAGGCCCCTTGCACACACACCGATTCGTGTCGATCGACTTGAAACCGGTCGGACACATTCCATTAGTGGCATGAAGAGAACAGATGGAGATTGCACGCGTACCGACACCGGCAAAAAACGATCGGCTGTCGGTGATTGCCACTGCATTTCGCCGACGCCGTTAACCGCAGGTGGTCCCAGTGACACATGTAAACCTACTGGCGCTTGCAGACGCACACATTTCTTTCGACCGATTTCTTGTAGGCGTTTCCAGTGGCACATGCAATTCTACTGTCCTTTGCACACGCACCGATTTCAGCCGATCGACTTCGCTCTCCTGGCTCTTTCCCTTTCTTTTCATTAAAGTAGAAATATTTTGAAAAAAATATTGAACAATATTTTAAGGGATATTTTTTTTTCCTTTACTGATATTATCCGTGTAAGGATGAGAAAATTACTTATAACAAATAAATTTTTAACGGATAGCTAAAAATAATTATTCTCAGTGGCGGATTAAGCTTGATAAGCTTCCATTTTTTAATTGTAGCGGTTACAATCAGCTGCCTTCTCCTTTGTATGGTAGGTGGCGCTACTGGAGCCATCTTTTTCCCATGCTGCCTCTCTGTCATTCTAGTCTGTGTGCTTGTCTCGTGATGTTGTTCTCTGTCTTGTCTTGTGTCTTGTAACTTTAATGTTCTGTGCTGTGGAACGTAGCCTAATAAAAAATGGTTCCTAAAATTGAATGGATTCTTCAGCAGCACTACACACAAACTTGAGTCTCGTCCCTCCATATAATTACATTTTGTACTTGCTATATTATTTATTTTTAATTAGCTTAATAAATCTTTGTTGAATAATTGCAATGCTTTACAGTTAGTGACAGTAAATTTAACAATTTTCTAATGAATTTTCATTTAACATAATTCACTAATTTAATAAGAATAATTCTCAGTACAACTTCACTCTCCGACAGCCCAAGAAATAAATATAAACTTGCTGTTTTCACATTGGTTTATCCTTTAGTTTTGATTTATGTACAGAACAAATGAAAATTCATATTCTCCTGAATGTTGAAGTGATTGCTTCCCACAGTGTTAAATTATTATTACCGAGGAGTTTTGATGTTAACACATTATAATTTGGTTGTATTGCCAAGTCAATTCTTAATGCGTCCGCCTACGTTAAGAACCCATTTCCTGCTAAAAAATCAAATAAAAAAATCAATTTTACTTCACTTTTCTTTCTTAATGCAATCCAAAACTCTTTTTATTTTAGTAGAACGATAATCGGAAATCAAATTAGAAAAATTTTAGTGAAACTTAACAGCTGAAAATGGAAAAGTAAGCAAGTAATTATTTTGATAAGAGAAGTTTTGTACCATTATACCTAATGTACGAAAGTACAACAAGGAGGTGTTTTTCATTGTTTTCACTTAATATTTATTTATTTTTAGTTGCAATTTAAAGTTAGTTTAGTTTGAATTTAGAATATTTCAATATGAACTTCTTTATTTTTCATGGCTGCATTACTGGAAGTTTTGGCAATTATTATCTATTTATTTTTTTAATATCGCGATAACCTAAATTATTCTACAAACTTCTTTTTTTGTTTCAATAAAAAAATTATAAAAAAATACGAAGCACGTATTCTTTATTTCATTTTTTGTATTAATCTTTTATTTAAATTTCTATAATTCTATAATTTGAAAAAGATAGGCAAATTAACTGTGTAGCCTTGGCGAAACCTGGCCAGTATAGCAATAAAAAAACCCAAGGAAATGCCGAAAAACGTGTTATTGTTTTTTAAATATGACTTAGCCAAGCTATACCTCATTTTTCCTATCGTTCGTATTTTTCAAATAATTCGAAAATTAATGCATAATGGCGTATTTGTACACGCTCGCAGCTGACGTAATAGAACAAAATTAAAAAAATGATATGCTATGATTATAAAGGTATATTCTTTGACAAAAGAACCCCAATAACGCTCAAACTTAAAAATTTAATGAATTACGGTTGAATTTCGACCGCTGGGCGACCTCTAGTTATTATAAATATATGTCCTTAAATTGGATTTCTATATTTCTCAATTATTCATTTTTTAAACTAAAATAAAAAATAATAATAATAAATAATAACAACACGTTTTGGATTCATTTTAGCTACAGTAAAAACGACTGCGTTCGAGAATGATCAAAATCCAGTTCCATCTAACCAGATGTAAATCCGGTATAAAACCGACCGACACGAATCGATGTGTGTGCAAGGAACGCATCGCCTGCAAAAGTAGACCGTTTTCAAGTCGACCGGCAGAAATTGGTGTGTGTGCAAGGAACGCATCGTCTGCAAAAGTAGACATTTTTCAAGTCGACCGGCAGAAATCGGTGTGTGTGCAAGTAGCCTATCTCTTACTACCCGAGACACAAATCTGTAAAAAGTGCTTTGCTTTGAAGTGAACTTCTCTTTCATAGATGAGGCGTTTGGTCATCAAATCTCTGCAAGATAATAAATACTGCATGTTATTTTGCCACTGCTTGAGTAGTTTCCTGCTATTAATAAGACTGTATCCTTACCGACTGTGACTGTGTTCCTGTAAGACTGTAGTTTTCCCACACTTTGGTAAAACCGTTTCAATTTTTTAGAATCTTGGCAATAAGAGCTTAAAAAAACGTACATTTCTTTTAAGCCCACTAACTGATTCCTTAATTTTGCGCCCGTGGTAATTGCGCCCAGGTCACGTGCCCCACCCTTGTCACGACACTGGATGAGCCTCGTCATTTAGTACCGTGGTCAGATGCAGACCGTACCGAGGTGGTCCTGCGCCCCTGGCAAAACTGCCAAAGCTGCGCCCCTCACTACGTGCTACATTTTTGTGGAGTTTTCACTCGCTGCATGATCCCCTCTCCTCCCAAATAGTAATAACCTTCCTGCAATTTCTTTCCTACACAGATTCAAGAAGTTTTATAATTTTGACAATAGAGTAGCATCAGACTGAAAAAATACTCGTTCTTTTCATCAAAAAATTATTTATTTAACTATGTACAAAACAAAGTTGTTTCGCCGCCCATAAATTCTGAAGAACTCTCTCACCAGCTTGAAATATTAGTTGAATTCCAATCATTTTATATTTCAAACGACAATATGAGCCTCCAGTTCAAAACATCTGAAAACAAGTGATAAAACCGCATTTAGCTCTAATATTTGAAATATAAGACTGAAGACTGAAATTCCGTTCAGCAGGTTTGAAAAAATGACAGTTATAATTAGCAAATTATTTTACAAACTCTAGTTTCTTTTGGATTTTTATTTAGGATTTTTTGCCTTTTGATTTTTCAAAATGTTTCTCGTTTTGCGGTTGGACAGAATTCAGGCCACAAAGGGTATACTTTTGATTTATAATCTCACCCTTGACAGAAAATTTTGTCCATTTTAGAACTCCTATGGCGAGTGGTCTTCGAAAAAGTTCGTCATTCGGGTTCTTGTCCATTCCTTCCATTTTGAATAATCTCTTTTACATTCTAAATTCTATTTTATGTGTTCTAAATATTAATTGTTGTAATTTTTTTGTTGATGCAATCACTTGAAGCTGTTGCGTTGAGCACGCAAAAAGGTGTATTGTTATCGTTTTTACTTTCTCGTATACGAAGTATACAAAGAGAAAGTATTGTAATCGTCAAAAAAATTCGAACTCGAGATTTTGACGAATCTCCACTTAGAAAGTATACGAGAAAGTTTAGGGGAGGCCACTCCCGCTGGTTACATTTTAATTTATATTTCTATTATTTGAAAAAATGATGTATTCTTGAAAAATGATACATTAGTGAAGTATATTGATGAAAAATGCTGCACAAAACAAATTAAACGTATCATTTCAGTAAATAAATTACAATTGGTACAAATGGTATAAGATTTTTAATTTATACACATTTAATCATCCACATAACGGTCATTCTTGAATTTTTTTGGTAACGCCCCCCTCTGTCTACGCTATTGGCGGGGGCCAATGTCTTCACCCACTCGGTACGACTCTGGTCAGATGACGAGAACGCGATCTGAGTCTCCAGACACATCTGCTACACCAACGTGAGAAAGTTTGACCCACGCACTCAGATTTAACGTGAATCAGGCCCAGATGCAAAGCGCACCTGCGTTTTTACCTGTCTCGGATCTGCGCTACTCCTGCCCGAAGCTGCAATCACTGTTACCCGGTTTCAAGAGTAGCTGCGTCTAATGATGCAACCTATGGACGGAAATAGGACGTAGTTTTAAAAAACAGTCAATTAGCAGAATATGAGTCAGATGCCATTTGTTATAAGAGGCGCATGCGTGAATGGTAAATGAGGGATATTGTAGATATTTAAAAAGTCTGAAGAAAATTGAAAGAATGAACAGCGAGGAGAAAGCCCTTCGAGCTGTCTGAAAAGTCGCCTGTAAGGCCGGTCATTTACGATTACTCCAGGCCACGACGTTAGACCATCCATGTAGTAAGGGCAGTTACTTACTTACACCACAGCATGCCTCCGAACTCGGAGCCACAGCGGCTCCCTGTCGGTTGTGTGGATATGTGTGAAACTTTATTCAAAAGAAGAAAGCAAAAAAAAAAAAAAAAAAAAATGACAGGAGGCTGTATTTTTCAAACAGCCGCTGATGTTAAAGGCGTAGGACTACTTTACTCGTGTGACTCTTTTCCTATTTTCAAAATTTTTTTATAACTTCTGTTGTTACCCTATAGTTACAGAGATATAGAGAATCGCGTCATCAATTCATGCGTATTTTTTTACCAACTTTACGACTCAGTAGTCGCCAAACGAACTCCGATTTTCAAAATTTTTTTTGTAACTTCTGTTGTTACCCTTATCTCTAAAATAAGACATTAGTTATGTTTTAACATATGTAGCTACCGAGATATAGAGAATCGCGTCACCAATTCATGCGTATTTTTGCCCAACTTTACGACTCGGTAGTCGCTGAACTACAATTCCGATTTTCAACTTTTGTTTATAACGTCTGTTGTTACCCTTTATCTCTAAAATAAGACATTAATTATGTTTTAACATTATAGAGGATCGCGTCACTAATTCATTCGTATTTTTTGCCCAACTTTACGACTCGGTAGTCGCTGAACTACAATTCCGATTTTCAATTTCTTTTTGTAACTTCTGTTGTTACCCTTTATCTCTAAAATAAGGCATTAGTTATGTTTTTAACATACTATATAGTTACCGAGATATAGAGAATCGCGTCACCAATTCATGCGCATTTTTGCCCAACTTTGCTTCTCAGCAGTCGCTGAACTACGATTCCGATTTTCAATTTTTGTTTGTAACGTCTGTTGTTACCCTTTATCTCTAAAATAAGACATTAGTTATGTTTTTAACATATGCAGTTACCGAGATATATAGGATGTCCCATACAATGTTTTTTGTGGAGTTTTGGCGTGTGAATCAAATTCCTTCCTGAAACATCAATGGGAAGAACGTAGTCCTACGTTAAAAAAATACTTAGATATTTTAACAAGCATATTACACAATTTTGATACAGAAAAATTACAGAATAATAAAATAAATGTTGAACACAATAAAACCGCGATCAATAATCGGTCAAGATGAATGCAGAATTTACAAGAAGCCAAAATTGAGATTTATGAGCCCGGAGAACCATTCATAAGGGAGTCGTATTCCAGGAGGAACTTGATGAGATTATTTAACTTGGATCTCGAGTGAGCATTCCAAAGAATGACTTTTTTCCAAAGTAAGAAATTGGCACTGATATGAGTAGAAAATGCCAAGAAGAGGTGAATTGGAGAGCCCACTTCTCCACAACGGCATAAATCTGTTCGGGGGTATGCCTAAATACATACCTGAATCTAAAGCGGGACATTCACCGTTGTTCCACTCTACGAGTTTTGGAACACGGGAAGTCAATATCTTTCTTCAGTGGGAAATCCCCTATGTTAATTGGCGCAGATGGACAGCGCTGTTGGAATTCAAACGAATTTGAAATCCATTGGAATGGAAGGCAATAAAAATGAAATATGATTCTTCGAGGCGGGTGATAAATCACCCGTGCGTGTGTGTGGAGAGCGTTGAGGAGGGGGAAAGTGCGTGGGAGTCAGTCTGAAACTTTCAACCTTCTCAAATAAGATGTCTCAAAACAAACTCTGGAACATCCGTGAATGATTAGCCTTAAATCTATCGATTGGAATGAATGGAATTCAAACCAGTTGTTGGGACAAATGGATTAGAACAGCGTGGTCGTCAATGCCCAGCTTTACGTCATGGAATGATGCGTCGTGCCACTACACACCATTCCATTTTTAGACCATCCATGTTAGGGGCACTGACGGTCTCGCCATACCTACTTCACCCCCTTCCCCGGTAAACACTTTGTGAGAGTAGACCGCAACTCCTTGCTTCTTCATGCACCCCAAACCAGTGACGTAGCGAACGGGGGGCAAGAGGGGTATTGATGCCTCGGGCGTCAGTTTCAGCGAGCAGCGTGGTGATAAAACATTAGTACGATTTTATCATTTTTTGAATCAAGAGGGCAGAACAATAATACTATGCCCCGGGCGCCATAGGAGTTTGTAGGTTTGGATCAGAATAAGACAGCGAAAAAGCAGAATATAACCCAGGAGTGGAAACAAAAAGAAATTTAGGAATCCTTTCGAAAAGCATGAACTGTCCCCTAAAAAGCGATAACAAACTTACGATAGTGGACTTTTAGTTTGGGGCGGGGTTGTCGGTACAATAAGCAATGTCTGCCGTTGAAACCCGCGGTTTCGAAATGACGTCACTACAAACTTTTCCTATGTTTTGATTCAGGAAACGGCATCTGAAAAATCGGCTGTGTGATAAGGTCTTAAGCTGGGCATTCACGAGAAGGCTAAGCTATGCCATTTGTCCCAAGACCGGCTTTTCCCCCACCCATTTTAGTCGAAAAATTAGGCAAAGCATTCACGGATGTTCCAAAGTTTGTTTTGAGACGAGGTTCAAAGTCGCAGAATTCCGCCCACCCACACTTCTCTTCCCCCACACGGGGGATTTCGAGTTTCATTTCTAGCCTCGACGCAAGGCCCCAATCAAGGCAGAACTATTGTTTTCCCGCTAGCCTCGCATCGAGGTCCCAATCTAGGCAGAACTACTGCTTTCTCGCTAGCCTCGCATCGAGGTCCCAATCTAGGCAAAACTACTGTTTTCCCGCTAGCCTCGCATCGAGGTCCCAAAGAGGAGTCGGTGGATGGAGTTTTGGATTTTGAATTCGTTGGAATTCCACCACTTTCAATTCGTTTACTCCAAATTTTATAGGTTTTCGACCTTGACGATTAGTTTTTCCTTCCCGTGTTCCAAAAATTCCAAAATGAAGCAACGGTGAATGGCCCGTTTTAATGAGATCTTCAACATGTGCTCCTCTTTACACTTGCCAGCACGTGTTTCTGTTTATACTCCCAAAAATCCAATCATTCACAGACTCGTGATTGACTAAAATCTGCCCTCGGAGACAGAAATACTAATGAACGGGACCAATCTTTTGAAAGAAACATGGAGTAGTAACGCCATCTGGTAGAAAACATTTTGTTCCAAAAGCCCAACGCATATATGCGGCCCTCGGCCCTGAGGGGAGTCTACTGCAAACGCATATATGCGGCCCTCGGCCCTGAGGGGAGTCTACTGCAAACGCACATATGCGGCGCTCGGCCCTGAGGGGAGTCTACTGCAAACGCACATATGCGGCGCTCGTCCCGAAGAGGTTAAGAGAGAGAAGAGGATAAATGATTGGATAGGTTGAAGCGTGCATATAATTTTCGGTTATACCTTTTATACCTAAGAAAGTACGAATGAAATCAATACTTACAATTGGTGTTAATCTTTGTGTTTGAGGGTTCTTGTGCATATATCTCTGTGGAATCTGGAGAGGAACATTTGATAACTTGTGCGGATAAACATCTTGCATTCAAGGTTTCCTCTCGAAGAAAATATCTTTTGTATACTATATGCTAATTAACATGGTTGATTGAAGTTTTGCCAGCATTTGATTATTAGAATCCTGTTAACGTATCCATAATCGTAGTTTTAATAATGCCACAACAATTCGGCATAATGATTAGTTAACTGATAGCGAAACACTTTTATTCGCAGTAAATGTATGGTATTTTTGGGCACAAAAATCGTTTTCTTCAGATAACAATTTCCGAAGCCGAAAAACTTCAAAATTACGAAAGCAACAGCGATAAAGCGGCTCTCGAAAGGGCAATTTTGGATGTTTTTAGTGGCATTTTATTGATATCATTCGAGAGCATTTGATCGCAAAACACATAAGAGAAATCATTCTTGACCTCTGGTTAGAAATTGCCTCCTTATGTGGTAGTATAAACGAGTAAGTCGAAGGAAGTATTAAAAGAAAATAACTTGTGGCACACTGAGAGATTAAATAAACCTCGTAAAAATCTAAATATAAGGAATCCGCAGTGAGAGGCGGAAAAAGGTCAAGATAAAAATTTCAAAATGGCCTTGAATGGAGATGAGTGGTTTCTGAAATGAAGAACTCGTTTTATAACTTTTATCACTATTCTCTGAAACTTTTATTGATAAAATTCGATCTAATACAGCGGAGTCTCCCTATAACGAAATCGCTTGGTTCCAATTGAGAAATTCGTTAAAGAGAAAATTTCGTGATACGGAGATTAGAGATTTCTGCAGTTATTTAAGTAAATGTTCCAAATTTTTCCAATAGGTGCTATAAGTTCAAATGTATTTAATTATGATTTTAAATTAAAAATGGAGTAATATATATATTATAAATTTGTTAAAATTATACTAATTTTTATTGTATAAATAAAATGCTCAAAAGTGAAGACAATTCACCAATTTACAGAATAATATGTACTAGTATGTACTTACGTTTATTGTACTTGAAAAATTTTACATTGCTTTGCATTTCGTAATGTTAAATTTTCAGAACAATTTTCACATTTTAAGAGTGAGTGGTTCCAGAAACAGGCACGTGTGAGCGAATTGGTTGCACAGAAACTATCAACTTTCTTCAAAAATGACAAAAATCGAAAAGATAAACCTCTGAAAAAATTCGTTATAGGGAGACAACCACTTCGTTATACGGAGAATATTTTGAATGTTATTTAACATTCCGATTAAAAATTTCGTTATAGGGAGAAATTCGTTATAGAGAGACTTCGTTGTAGGGAGACTCTACTGTATTTCTGTATAAATATTTTTGTAGTCAATGTGACAGCAATGCCAAAATAGTGTTAATATTACAAACCAGTTCTAAAGCTATGAATAGTTCTTTTCGTCTTCTATCAAATGCTCTAAAAAAGGAAACAACAACGAGTAAACATTTTTACTCTCGCCGTTCCCGACAGCAGCGGGCAATGTTTGTAAACATCGCAAAAGCGAGTTTGGCGGTGCTGGCGCTAGCAACCAGACCAGAGCAGAAGGTTTCTACACTCGTATGACCTTGACCTTGACTTTGAAAATCCCCAGAACCCTATCTGAGCCCGGGCTGGCGTGACGAGTCGAGTGTGGGGGTGGACGCGAACGATTTCCTGCCGTCTCATTAGCATATGGCAACAAGGAAGATCATAAATTTCCAAGGGATGGTTGCAAAATTACGCCAGGGAAGGCATGCTGGGTGGTGATTTCGATTGTGTCGGCGGCGGAAAGGGGTGAGGCTGCTTTCGGAAAAGAAAAATGGGACCTCTCTGCATTTAGGGTTTTTTGGAACTGGAATGGCTGTTACTGTTTCTAACTGTTTGAAATTCTGCGAGGAAATTTTGCACGGACGGATTGCGCTGCAGGTTGAGAAATATTGCCGCTAAACACATGGTTGAGCTTATTATGTTTTTATACTAAGCTGAATTTTCCATTAGGCCCGCTGTAAGGGATGTGATGGAACAAATTTTCCCAGTCCGGCTTAGGTTAGGTGATTACGAATAGCAAAAGACTACATTTTGCAAAAGAATTTATCATTGGAGGTTCAGGGCGAAAACATATCTGGGAAAGCGAACTAATAGCACTGTGATGACGCATAGTCTTACACCTACACGCCATCCCAAATCTGATTTCTTGACCACGCCCCAGACACTGCTTTTTGTAATGGAAATATCCCATTTTTCTCTCCATGTCGCTACGTGCTGTGATGTCAGGGGTCATTTGCAAATCTGCGACATCCCTGTAGTTATTGTGAAAACGTCTTTATTGTACTTGTCGTGAAATTAATCGATTTATATTTGGTAGAGTGAGGCGATCTGAAGCAAATGCAATTGAACTCTTTAGTGCTTTAAATACAATTTACTTCTTGAATTATAATTTGAATCATTACATGACACTTTAATGTAAGCGGAAAATGATGAACACAATTGTATCAATTCCATTTGGCGAGGAATACAGCTAAGCACGCATGGCTAAATGACATAGGGCGGGGAAAGTGACAATTCCGCTACTCAAGCTGTGCTGCTGTTCTCTAAAGGTTTTTTCAGTGCGAGTACTATCGTGCGATCCATAAATAATATTTTATTATTTTAACACAGCAACATACCCAATTTTGACTTCTAAAATATTGAGAATGAGTCTGAAGCTCTAATGCCTGTTGTTGCCAATATAATGCAGTCGACGCTCGTTATAACGACCACACATTATAAAGACCATTCTATTATAACGACCAGTGATGAAATCCCCAACTGTCTTTCCCTATGCACTCTATGTTATTTTACTCCCATTATAACGACCGCCCAGTGTCGTCTAATCCCAATACAACGTCCGAATTCAGAGGACACTCTTCCCGGTATATTTCCAAAAAGAACATGTTTCTACACAACTTGAAATGACCTTGAT
>BGPR01017847.1:0-13559 GCA_013235015.1 Araneus ventricosus | reverse complement strand
TAGAAACATGTTCTTTTTGGAAATATACCGGGAAGAGTGTCCTCTGAATTCGGACGTTGTATTGGGATTAGACGACACTGGGCGGTCGTTATAATGGGAGTAAAATAACATAGAGTGCATAGGGAAAGACAGTTGGGGATTTCATCACTGGTCGTTATAATAGAATGGTCTTTATAATGTGTGGTCGTTATAACGAGCGTCGACTGCATTATATTGGCAACAACAGGCATTAGAGCTTCAGACTCATTCTCAATATTTTAGAAGTCAAAATTGGGTATGTTGCTGTGTTAAAATAATAAAATATTATTTATGGATCGCACGATAGTACTCGCACTGAAAAAACCTTTAGAGAACAGCAGCACAGCTTGAGTAGCGGAATTGTCACTTTCCCCGCCCTATGTCATTTAGCCATGCGTGCTTAGCTGTATTCCTCGCCAAATGGAATTGATACAATTGTGTTCATCATTTTCCGCTTACATTAAAGTGTCATGTAATGATTCAAATTATAATTCAAGAAGTAAATTGTATTTAAAGCACTAAAGAGTTCAATTGCATTTGCTTCAGATCGCCTCACTCTACCAAATATAAATCGATTAATTTCACGACAAGTACAATAAAGACGTTTTCACAATAACTACAGGGATGTCGCAGATTTGCAAATGACCCCTGACATCACAGCACGTAGCGACATGGAGAGAAAAATGGGATATTTCCATTACAAAAAGCAGTGTCTGGGGCGTGGTCAAGAAATCAGATTTGGGATGGCGTGTAGGTGTAAGACTATGCGTCATCACAGTGCTATTAGTTCGCTTTCCCAGATATGTTTTCGCCCTGAACCTCCAATGATAAATTCTTTTGCAAAATGTAGTCTTTTGCTATTCGTAATCACCTAACCTAAGCCGGACTGGGAAAATTTGTTCCATCACATCCCTTACAGCGGTCCTAATGGGAAATTCAGCTTTGTATAAAAACATAATAAGCTCAACCATGTGTTTAGCGGCAATATTTCTCAACCTGCAGCGCAATCCGTCCGTGCAAAATTTCCTCGCAGAATTTCAAACAGTTAGAAACAGTAACAGCCATTCCAGTTCCAAAAAGCCCTAAATGCAGAGAGGTCCCATTTTTCTTTTCCGAAAGCAGCCTCACCCCTTATCCGCCTCCGACACAATCGAAATCACCACCCAGCATGCCTTCCCTGGCGCAATTTTGCAACCATCCCTTGGAAATTTATGATCTTCCTTGTTGCCATATGCTAATGAGACGGCAGGAAATCGTTCGCGTCCACCCCCACACTCGACTCGTCACGCCAGCCCGGGCTCAGATAGGGTTCTGGGGATTTTCAAAGTCAAGGTCAAGGTCATACGAGTGTAGAAACCTTCTGCTCTGGTCTGGTTGCTAGCGCCAGCACCGCCAAACTCGCTTTCGCGCTGTTTACAAACATTGCCCGCTGCTGTCGGGAACGGCGAGAGTCAAAATGTTTACTCGTTATTGTTTCCATTTTTAAAGCATTTGATAGAAGACGAAAAGAACTATTCATAGCTTTAGAACTGGTTTGTAATATTAACACTATTTTGGCATTGCTGTCACATTGACTACAAAAATATTTATACAGAAATACAGTAGAGTCTCCCTACAACGAAGTCTCTCTATAACGAATTTCTCCCTATAACGAAATTTTTAATCGGAATGTTAAATAACATTCAAAATATTCTCCGTATAACGAAGTGGTTGTCTCCCTATAACGAATTTTTTTCAGAGGTTTATCTTTTCGATTTTTGTCATTTTTGAAGAAAGTTGATAGTTTCTGTGCAACCAATTCACGTGCCTGTTTCTGGAACCACTCACTCTTAAAATGTGAAAATTTTTCTGAAAATTTAACATTACGAAATGCAAAGCAATGTAAAATTTTTCAAGTACAATAAACGTAAGTACATACTAGTACATATTATTCTGTAAATTGGTGAATTGTCTTCACTTTTGAGCATTTTATTTATACAATAAAAATTAGTATAATTTAAAAACATTTATAATATATATATTACTCCATTTTTAATTGAAAATCATAATTAAATACATTTGAACTTATCGCACTATTGAAAAATTTGGAACATTTACTTAAATAACTGCAGAAATCTCTAATCTCCGTATAACGAAATTTTCTCTATAACGAATTTCTCAATTGGAACCAAGCGATTTCGTTTTAGGGAGACTCCACTGTATTAGATCGAATTTTATCAATAAAAGTTTCAGAGAATAGTGATAAAAGTTATATAAAACGAGTTCTTCATTTCAGAAACCACTATCTCCATTCAAGGCCATTTTGAAATTTTTATCTTGACCTTTTCCCGCCTCTCACTGTGGATTCGTTATATTTAGATTTTTATGAGGTTTATTTAATCTCTCAGTGTGCCACAAGTTATTTTCTTTTAATACTTCCTTCAACTTACTCGTTTATACTACCACATAAGGAGGCAATTTATAACCAGAGGTCAAGAATGATTTCTCTTATGTGTTTTGCGATCAAACGCTCTCGAATGATATCAATAAAATGCCACTAAAAACCATCCAAAATTGCCCTTTCGAAAGCCGCTTTATCGCTGTTGCTTTCTAAATTTCGATGTTTTTCGGCTTCAGAAATTGTTATCTGAAGAAAACGATTTTTGTGCCCAGAAATACCATGCATTTACTGCGAATAAAAGTGTTTCGATATCAGTTAACTAATTATTATGCCGAATTGTTGTGGCATTATTAAAACTACGATTATGGATAAGTTAACAGGATTCCAATAATTAAATGCTCGCAAAACTTCAATCAACCATGTTAATTAGCATATATTATACAAAAGATACAGTGGAGTCTCCCTATAACGAAATCGCTTGGTTCCAATTGAAAAATTCGTTATAGAGAAATTTCGTTATACGGAGATTACAGATTTTTGCTGTTATTTAAATAAATGTTCCAAACTTTTCAATAAGTGCGATAAGTTCAAATGTATTTAATTATGACTTTCAATTAAAAATGAAGTAATATATATTATAAATTTGTTAAAATTGAACTAATTTTTATTGTATAAATAAAATGCTCAAAAGTGAAGACAATTCACCAATTTAGAGAATAATATGTACTAATATGTACTTACGTTTATTTTACTTGAAAAATTCCGTTATTTTACATTGCTTTGCATTTCGTGATGTTAAATATTCAGAAAAATTTTTCTTTTTAAGAGTGAGTGGTTCCAGAAACAGGCACGTGTGAGCGAATTGGTTGCACAGAAATGATCAACTTTCTTCAAAAATGACAAAAATCGAAAAGACAAACCTCTGAAAAAAATTCGTTACAGGGTGACAATCACTTCGTTATATGGAGAATATTTTGAATGTTATTTAACATTCCGATTAAAAATTTCGTTATAGGGAGAAATTCGCTGTAGGGAGACTTCGTTGTAGGGAGACTTCGTTGTAGGGAGACTCTACTGTATTTTCTTCGAGAGGAAACCTTAAATGCAAGATGTTTATCCTCACAGGTTATCAGACGTTCCTCTCCAGATTCCACAGAGATCTACGCACAAGAACCCTCAAAAACAAAGATTGACACGAATTGTACGTATTGATTTCATTCGTACTTTCTTAGGTATAAAAGGAAGATCCGAGAATTATATGCACGCGTCAACCTATCCAATCATTTATCCTCTTCTCTCTCTCTTCGCCTCTTCGGGACGAGCGCCGCATATGTGCGTTTGCAGTAGACTCCCCTCAGGGCCGAGCGCCGCATATATCCGTTGGGCTTTTGGAACAAAATGTTTTCTATCAGATGGCGTTACTATTCCATGTTTCTTTCAAAAGATTGGTCCCGTTCATTAGTATTTCTCTCTCCGAGGGCAGATTGTAGTCAATCACGAGTCCGTGAATGATTGGATTTTTGGGAGTATAAACAGAAACACGTGCTGCAAGTGTAAAGAGGAGCACATGTTGAAGATCTCATTAAAACGTGCCATTCGCCGTTGCTTCATTTAGGAATTTTTGGAACACGGGAAGGAAAAACCAATCGTCAAGGTCGAAAACCTATGAAATTTGGAGTAAACGAATTGGAAGTGGTGGAATTCCAACGAACTCAAAATCCAAAACTCCATCCGCCGATTCCTCTTTGGGACCTCGATGCGAGGCTAGTGGGAAAACAATAGTTCTGCCTAGATTGGGACCTCGATGCGAGGCTAGCTGGAAAACAATAGTTCTGCCTAGATTGGGACCTCGATGCGATTATCACGTTGTGGTAACTATGCCCCATCTAACTTTCCTTATGGCTCTAAATCTCTAATACAGTAATTATCTTAACCCACTAACGCCTATCCAAAGTTTAATCTAGCTCATAAATAATTATAACTTCATGTAAATTGGTAAATCTCTCATTATTTTTCTGTGTACATATCTTTCCCCCCTCTAAATTCTCCCTATAGTATTTAAATAAATGTTTTTGTGTTTAACTTGAAGTCTCCTTGTTTATTTTATGTAATATTTTGTTTTAAATTTAATGTGATAAAAACACTTAAATCCCCTAGACATAAATCCGATCTACTTACCCCTTAAACGCAACCCTTCCGTGGGCATTCTGTTTAATAGAACGGAATCCCACATATATTTATAATAATAATATTTCAAACTATATATTGTCTTCAAAATGCAGGTAGTTGTTAGTGATATAAAATTTAAACAGATTATTGAATGTCTTTTAACTTTTACTTAAAGATTGTATTGAAGATACACAACATTTCAAATGTGTTGTTATAACAAAAATAACACTTCTTTGATTCGATAACTTATTTTTGTTGAGAATTACATACATGGAAATAATTCAGTAATTGAGAGTCACAATCTTTGCAAATTTAACAAATGGGAACCGAACACTGACTAAAAACTTTTTTATATTGAATTTAAATCGCAAAGTCATTCAATTTCAAATTGCTAGTGTATGGGAGAGAAGCGAACCCAAAGGCACATGGGGGGCAGGTATTTTGCATCTGGTTAGATGCAAATGAGTTTGGGGAGTTCGTAGAATAATTTAGGTTATCGCGATATTAAAAAAATAAATAGATAATAATTGCCAAAATTTTCAGTAATACCATGGAAAAATAAAGAAGTTCATATTAAAATATTCTAAATTCAAACTAAACTAACTCTAAATTGAAACTAAAAAGAAATAAATATTGAGTGAAAACAATGAAAACACTTCCTTCTTTCACTTTTGTACATTAGGTATAATGGTACAAAGTGGTACAAAACTTATGTTATCAAAATAATTACTTTTCCATTTTCAGCTGTTAAATTTAACTAAAATTTTTCTAATTTGATTTCCGATTATCGTTCTAGTAAAATAAAAAGAGTTTTGGATTACATTAAGAAATAAAAGTGAAGTAAAATTGATTTTTTTTTATTTTTTATTTTTTGGCAGGAAATGTGTTCTTAACTTAGTCGGACACCTTAAGAAATTACTTGGCAATACAACCAAATTATAATGTGTTAACATCAAAACTCCTCGGTGATAATAATTTAGCACTGTGGAAAGCAGTCACTTCAACATTCAGGAGAATATGAATTTTCATTTTGCTCTGTACATAAATCAAAACTAAAGGATAAACCAATGTAAAAACAGCAAGTTTATATTTACTTCTTGGGCTGTCGGAGAGTGAAGTTGTTTTGAGAATTATTCTTATTAAATTAGTGAATTATGTTAAATGAACATTCATTAGAAAATTGTTAAATTTACTATCACTAACTTTAAAACACTGTAATTATTCAACAGAGATTTATTAAGCTAATTAAAAATAAATAATATAGCAAGTACAAAATGTAATTAAAAATAGAAATAAAAGTATGTGATGCATAATCATAAATATTATTTTAAGGCAGAAAAAACCCAGCTTGTTCAAATGTAAAAAAGCATATACAGTGTACTCCCGATTATCCGGGTTGATCACCGGGAGGGATCGCACGAACAATCGAAAAACACGGATAATCCGAAAACTCCTTTTTATTCAAGAAAAAACCAACATCAGTACAAAAATATAAAAATTACTTACATTTGCATGCTGTATAATATCAAACTAGGAATTTTTCTTTTAACATTTAATGCTTTAAAAAATCTGTTATACGTCTTTGCTCTGCTGTTTGTTCATTTCTTGTCGTATATAGATACATCTTTTACGAACCGCAGTAATGTCGCCGTAATCAAATCATCTTTGTCCCATATAATCTAACAAAGTTCCCACATATTGTAGAGCAGCAGAATGAGAAATTGTATTTCCCTCATTTAGTACATCTTCTGCATCAGTACTAGCTGATTCTTCCTTATCAAGTTTTTGAAGGATTTCTAATTTTTATTTAGCATTTAAAACGTTTCGATTTCGTTCCACACCACTCATTTTTACCAGTAAAAAATTTCACGTTACTAACTGACGATAAACAAGACGCAAAAACTAAAGGAACACGTGCGAAAGTGAGAGAAGACGAAGAAGTTAAAGAATGACGTATCAGGCAGAAGCGTGTTCGTACGAGAATGAGCTAGTAGGAGGTGGACGATTCATTTCTCGGAAAATTAAGGGTTGAACCGGTATAGATTGCACGTGGAGGAAGAAAAAAATCTATTCTTTAGCCTCCGCCGTCACGGCTCGCTAGTTTCACGGAATGAATCTCTCGATCGAACATCAACATCGATTTTACATGAATGATAAGCGTGAAAATGTTTCTCTTTAAATTTTTTGTGAGTCCTGAATGAGCACGGATAATCCACAAACCGGATAATCCGCGCACGGATAATAGAGAGTATACTGTATCTATTTTCAGAAACCCCTGAATGTCCCAGCGCCAGGGCTTTTATCAAGCTTAATCCGCCACTGAGAATAATTATTTTTATCTGTCGTTAAAAATTTCTTTGTTATAAGTATTTTTTTCGTCCTTATACTGATGATATCAATAAAGAAAAAAAATATCCTTAAAAATATTGTTCAATATTTTTTTCAAAATATTTCTACTTTAATGAAAAGAGAGGGAAAAAGCCACGAGAGCGAAGTCGATCGGCTGAAATCGGTGCGTGCGCAAAGGACAGTAGAATTAATTACAGGTGGCAGTGGAAACACCTACAAGAAATCGGTCGAAAGAAACAGGTGCGTCTGCAAGCGCCAGTAGGTTTACATGTGTCACTGGGACCACCTGCGGTTAACGGCGTCGGCGAAATGCAGTGGCAGTCACCGACAGCCGATCGGCTTTTTGCCGGTGTCGGTACGTGTGCAAGCTTCAACTGTTCTCTTCATGCCACTAATGGAATGTGGCCGACCGGTTTCAAATCGATCAACACGAATCGGTGTGTGTGCAAGGGGCCTAAGGGAAGATAGTTTTTGGAAGCGATTAACTCCACAGAGTTTCTTTTGGTTTCCGACAGTTTGTCGGATTCATACTGATTGGATATCGGTTTCTTCGAAAGTTCGTGACAAATAATTACCGAAAAGTGCCATGCCTAAAATCGGGTCTATCTTCCCATCCGGTTTTCCAACCCGGTTATTGAATTTTTTTAAAAAAAATAACCGGTTATAACAGGGACGAAAAAAATAACCAAAAAAATCAGTTAACCGAAACAAAATAAACCCAGTTTTCGGTTAAAACCGGTAGGTTTTCCCCATCTTTAGGCAGTCCTCCTAATATCGTATACTTCGGTGAAATCCGATTTCGAATCTAGGGCCCTCCGGTCCGGAAGCCGGGACTTTACCCATCAGGCCACCGCGACCTTTATATAGGTTTTAAATAAAACATATTGATGCAGAATAAAAATATCGTTTTTCGTTCGGTGGTTATAAAATTTCGAGTACTTTCATCGATAACAAGTATTTTTCTTCCCGTTTTCAACATCGATTTTAACAAGATGGTTTTTATTTCTTCGTTTATCCAACATTTCTTTCTCCATTTCGCTTTTAAAGGAAAAACATACCGTGAAGGACGATGGGAAGGAAAAAAAAATCTCGTCGTATTTTAAATTCTCAAAGAGCATGTCTGAACATTTCCGGAAGTGCGCATGCTCGCCAGACAGTTGCTGTTTACGAATAACACATGCGAGATAATCAAAAATTCAGAATTGAATATCGATGTGTTTCCAGAGTGATCATAAAACTTCCATCGGCGTAGGAAAAACTGCGAACGTGAAAGAGAGCCGCCTGCAAGTTTTTACGAGATTAGTTAAAGTGGGAATAGCAGCTGCTCCGCTGAAAAGCTCGCCCGTATGGAATTTTTCCTTGTTTGCCGGAGCAAGTGTTGCATCATTTTAACGGTTTATTTGGACAGACGAGGCTAAAAATGACATAGAAAATATGTGTTGAAGGAGATTCGTGTACTTTATATGTAAATATTCGCTTTGAATGTATAAGAAATATTGAATAGCTGGAATTGAATTAGAATTCGCTTTCGCAGCTTGCATGGATTTTTCAATGACAAGGAAAGCGTAAAACAAAGTATTTTTTGCGCTTTTATTTTCTCGTACACGAAATATAAAATGAGAAAATAGTGCTATATTCGTCAAAAAATTTGATCCCCAGATTTTTGATGATTCTCCACTCTTTAGATCTCTCCAACTAAGAAAAAAAAACGTTTTTGGAAAATTTGGTACACTTTCTTTACACCAAAATTGAACATCTCTGTCAAATTTTGGACTAAATCCATCAGCAGGTACTCTGCCCGTCTGTTCGTCCGTGAGTATGTGAACACAATTAATCAAAACTGCAACAAGTAGATCGATGAAATTTGGCCTGCAGTTTCATCATTAGAATTGTAGGTTGGGGGAAGCGGGGTAAAACCGGGTACACATGTTAACGTTATGGGAAATTAGGAAAACTCGATTTTCAGGGGAAAAGTTGCAATCGTTTTTATTTTAAGCGACAATTTAAGAATACTAGTTACAGAATTCACATGTAAAGCAGTTATCTTCTCCCTCCGCGCCACTGCAGCTTTCGTGGGCACAGCCAATACAATTTGTACATT
This sequence comes from Araneus ventricosus, assembly GCA_013235015.1. Classification (NCBI taxonomy): domain Eukaryota; kingdom Metazoa; phylum Arthropoda; class Arachnida; order Araneae; family Araneidae; genus Araneus; species Araneus ventricosus. The sequence goes on along the minus strand of BGPR01017847.1, from coordinate 4,542 downwards.
GGATTAACCATTCTTCTTTATTTAAATTAGAAAACTCATCACTAAAATATAAACAATCAAAGCCTGATGTGTTTTTATCGTCTTCATCGGAGGAATCATCAATACTGGCTGTCCCGGTCTTACGCCACTTGGAGTACCCGGTTTTACCCAAAGTGCAGAGGTTACGAAAAACGAAATAGAACAGCGCAATTATTGGAGTAAATCCTTATTGTTTGATAGGGTTAAAATCCTTAGTAAACGTATAATAAGCTGGACTAAAAATGGTTTTTGAATGTCTAATGAGTTTTAAATGAGGGAAGTTTAAAATCAAAGGAATATTAAATAAACCTTCACATATGCAGTGAATACAACACGCCACTATGGCTGCTCCTTTTTCACTTTCTCGTATACGAAGTATACAAAGAGAAAGTATTGTAATCGTCAAAAAATTCGAACTCGAGATTTTGACGAATCTTCACGTTTTAGACCTCCCCGATTCCGAAAAACACAATTTTGGAATTATGTCTGTCTGTGTGTCTGTGAACACGATAACTCGAAAGCTATTAGAGCTACGGGAATGAAATTTGGTATGTGGTCTTTAAACATAATTTGTATGTTTCTATCCAATTTTGGACAAAATCCGTCAACGGGAAGTCTATCAGTCTGTCTGCCCGCGGTCATGCGAACACTATAACTCAAAAATTTGAATAGCTAGATGGATAAAATTTGGTACACAGTTTTATCGTCAGAAATGGAGGTCCGTATAAAATTTTGGACCAAATCCGTCAAAGGGTTGACTGTCTGTCGGTCTGTATAATTTACTTTTGAAGAGAATCCGTTGTCTCCAGGCGCATGCGTACTGGAAGACCGGAGAGGAATTTCTTTACGGAGTAGCGAATTGCGTCAGTTTGTCCTTGAGCCGGTAAGAGAGGAAAATCGTTACGCATCTCTTTGAATTTCATTCTTTGCCTAGATATTTTTCAACCACTATAATGAAAAACTTTCTGGTAGTCATTGGATTCTGAGTAGCAATAGGCTCGAATTTTTTTAGCCGCGAGGGGGAAGGGGAAACGGCACCTTTTTGGGAAAAATAATAGCGCCCCCACTCAAGGATACCCGGTTTTACCCCACTCTCCCCTATACAGTAAAGCAGCGTTTACTCGTCTTTTAAGGCACTGACATAAAACGACGTATAAATGGAAAGATATAAAATCGAAATTTTACAATTTAATGCTACTAAGTCAAATTCATTTAAGAGTAATCTATATTATATAAAACGCTTATGCGTGGCACAAAAAAAGGACCTTTATTTCTTTCTCCCCGTTGGCAACGATCAGTTTGTTTACCAATCACAACCGTGACGCTGAGATTCTTGAATTGGTTAGAAGTCGGAAACAGCTATTTTTTTTTTTTTTTTAGTTTAGATCGTTTGAATTAAATAAGTTTGAGTCATACAGTTTGGATTAATGTGAGCTTAATACTAAATGAGTTAAAAGTTTCTTAAAAATTGGTTTATTCATCTCTCGACAGCTCATATGTTCCGAGTTCCATCTATCCAGAGAAAAATAGTATACCTTCCTTCACTTAATAATAATTAGAGGGAGTGTGTTTACATGTGCAGAGGCAATATTTCATTTAAAAAAGTGCATGTTTACGATTTTGAAGGATGAAAATTTTGAAAAAGGGTATCTAATCAATAATAAAATGCTAAGGTTGTTAATTTTAAAAAGGTAAAAGTAAATATTTATTATGGTTTATAATTTTGATTAGTGAATCTGAACATATTTAAAGCTATTTGTCAGTTAAACTGTGCTTTTTAAGCTGAAAGTTCGTGAAATGGGCTAAATAATCTTTCGTAACTCAAACTTTCTGATGTTGTAACGCATAAATAACTACCCAGAGATAAAAGTTGCAACTTTCTTGGCTAAATAATTATTGTAGTGAGTGTGTATACATCTGGCGAAGCTTTTCTGATTAACATTTCAGTGAAAAAAGAGCATGTGTAAAATTTTGGTGTAAAAAGTAAGAATTTTAGAAATTTTTTAAAATTTCCAAAAAAGGCCATTTTGTTAATTTTAAAAAGGCAAAAGTAAATAATTACTATGGTTTATAATTTTGAATGGTGAATCTGAACATGTTTAAAGCCATTTGTCACATTAAACTGTGCTTTTTAAGCTAAAAGTTTGTGAAATGGGTTAAATAATCTTTCGTACCTCAAACTTTCTGAGGTTTTAACGGATAAATAACTACCCAGCGAGGAAAGTTATTACTTTCTTGGCTAAATAATTATTACAGTGAGTGTGTATAAAAGTGTCGAAGGTTTTTTTCAGCAACAATTCATTGAGAAGAGTGGAAATTAAGAAGTTTGTTCGAATAAAGTTGGGGCTAATGAAACTTGAAGAAATATTCAATTTTGTGTACCAATAAGTTTTAAATGCCTGATTTCTGATTGATGTAAATAATTTATATTAGTAAACATTTTATAATTATACATTTTAGCATTCAAATTTCTTTCAAACATTTACATATATATATTTATATATATGCTACCAGGAAATTTTAATTTTAGAAATTTGATGATTTAGTTTATTAGTAATTGCTGAAAAAATTTTAGGAGTTTATGCTATTTCAGATAATTTAAATTTACTTTTAGTAATTAATGTATTTATAATTTCCTATAACTAGCAGACAGTCATAACTGTACGGCGAGCGAGCGAAGCGAGCTGGGATCACGTAGTGATCCCAAAAGAATCACAACGTGATTCTTGGGGGTTGACGAGCGGAGCGAGTAGGGGGTGTAACCCCCTAGTAATTTTAAAGTTTTTTAAGACAAAACTAGTATGACTAAATTTTAGAATTAAACATTTGTGATAAAAGTGAGAGAAGTCATTCCTCTATTGCACAACTTGAGTACTAATTATAGGTTTCTTATTTTATATGATTTATGTGGGTATTTTCCCCGTCTAGCTTAAAAGCGTAAGTTTAATTCCTTCCTAATAATATTTTCTTACTTTCCGTACAAGCTCATTTGAATAATTGCTGTGTCAGCGGAAAGATATCGAGAGATAACGATCACGTGCTAATCACGTGATGCTTGGGTGTTTCACCGTTAAAACCGAGTGTAATGTTTGAATCAAGGGAGATGGCTTATTGAAATCAAGAAGAACGGTCATGCGGTAGATTGGTGAGCGTAAGAAGCTACGGGGTCTCTTCCTCGTTAGCACAGCGGCGATGGGCGATGGCTACTACTAACTTTTTAAACGAGGTGTAAGTTGATATTTAACTAAGTAACTAACAAACCCTAAATCTCTCTCTTGTCTAATATGTAAATAATCATATGTTTAAATACCTTTGTCATATTATGTTTTATAAATAATTAATTTAGTTTTAACTACTGTTTCTCCTCCTTTATCTTTGGTGCATTTTCCCCTAGAATGTTCCTTAGATGAAGTATTTTTACCTGTAAGCGGGTTTGAGATTTAGCCACCCACCCTTCCTATAGAACTGTTTGCTACAGCCGGGATTTTATTTCCCTGCTACCTAACTTTCCCATAGAATTGGCGGCTCAGGCCGTGATCTTAAAGATATCTCTACAAATTATGGCTGCTACAGGCGGGAATTTATTTCCCGCAACTAATCTCTACAAATTATTGGCTTCGGCCGAGATAGGAAGATAATAATTCTGCATTTATGAGCATGTAGACAGGCGTTTAACTCAAAATAATATCTAAGTAAAAAAAACTTTAAATAATAGGAATGGAGAAATAATGCCTGAGGCTGCAAATTTTCGAATTTTAGAAAGGAGGGGGGGGGGGCGACACCCGGTAAACCCCAAGCTTTGCGGCACATAAACGAAGTACTTTAACATTACAATGGTTGTGAATGAATCGGGACTGGGGTCGGACGACGCATCTATAATAGAAAAGCCCAGAGATGTCTCTAACGCTGGACGGAGCTTAAAATAACCCCGCCCCTTTTAGCTGCTTCATTATTGAACGAGCCAATAGGATGATTGTATAAGAGGGGCGGAGCTTAAAATAATCCCGCCCCTTTTGTATGCTTCATTATTGATGAGCCAATCGCATAATTGTATAATAATATTACTTCAGCTTTCAACAATGAAAGATAAACACGCAATTAAATATTTGTTTAAACAATGAAAACGGGTTGAATTGCGTTTCAACAATGAAAAGTATGGTTATAAATTATGCCAAAAAATGTGCATGAGGTTTTGTATTACATCTTTCGTGAGTAAATCTGTTACAATCAGTTCTGAGATATAGTTTGCAAGCTGAAAGCCCGACTTAGACGGGCACAAATTTTCTAGTAAGTGAGAAACGTACCAATGGTGCTTTACTGTATATGAAATTTTGGACCATCTCCGTCAAAGGGTTGACTGTCTGTCGGTCTGTCTATTCTAGAGCATGTGAACGCGATAGCTCAGAAACGGAACAAACTAGTTAAATTAAAGTTACTTTTCCGTTAACCGGGCGCAAATGTCTACAATTGTGAACCAAACGCGAGCCAAGTCGCCAAGCGAAGCGATTTTCCGTCAGCCGGGTG
>BGPR01017846.1:0-16529 GCA_013235015.1 Araneus ventricosus | reverse complement strand
ACATTTTGAAGTTTCACAATATTTCACAACATTTTGAAGTTTCACAATATAAAATGCATCTATTTAACAGAAAGTTACCAGAAATTTGGAAGTTACTTTAGAAGTAAATTTAGAAGTTACCATAACTTTAGAAGAAAATTTAGAAGTTACCATAAATTTAGAAGTAAATTTAGAAGTTACCATAAATTTAGAAATTACTTTAGAAGTAAATTTAGAAATTACTTTAGAAGTAAATTTAGAAGTTACCATAAATTTAGATGGCTCTTCTTTAAGTTAAAGAACGATATAATAAAGGTATAGTGAAAAGCCTGAGCAGCAACAAAAAATCTGCTAAAAAATGATGAAAATGATATTGTCCCTATCGTTTAAGAGAAATAAAAATAGTACGAATATTCATGTTTGGAAATAACAGCGTATTTCATATCGAAAACTAGTAAAAAGTCTTGAAAATATATTTTTCTTATTTTACGGATAAAAACTAATAATATTTTTAATTAAAATATTTTTATAAATGTAGACTAGCTTTTATTTATGTCCTTAAATATTCCATTTTAAACATATCTATAGAGCATTTTCTAGAAGGATTCTATAGAAGACGGACGTATAATGATTGTATTTCTCTTTAATATTTCCTTTCAAATGACTAGTCAGTAATATTACTACTTCTAAATATATAAATTCTGAAATAAGAATAAAAATATTTCCTTTGAAAAGACTGCAAATGTCAGGATTACTATTATCCGACATAAAGTATTGGAAAGCATTCGTCGGACTTAAAGTGTTAAAGAAAATTTTACGATCCCTTTCTGAATAGAAAGAAGATTATAGAAGAAACATGTAAACTAAGAAATTTTTACGTCCCTAGCTTAATATTGCATATATTGTTAAAGAATCTATAGCGTTTTTGGAATTCCTTTCTCTATGATTCAGATACACTTAAATCTTAAAAGTAAAAAAAAAAAATTAATAATCTTAAAAGTAAGAAATATTTCTTAAAAGGAATAATTCGATGTCTTTAACAGGCTGTATAGGAAAATTTGCAGCGGAAAAATAACAACTCTAAGCTAAACAGCTATAAACACAAAAGCTAAACATCTATGAACACAAAAGAAAATTTTCTGGGGGAATATTCAACACTATGCGCCCTATTCCGCCTCAAACCGCCCCATTCGACAGAGGCCGGACTCAGGCGATTGAGTTAATTTTAGGGGAGAAAAGTGGTCCCTTTCTTTGTTGACAATTGATCGCTAAAATTTGGGTGTCGTCCTCCTGGAATTTCTGTAAAGAAAGGAAGGATTTCATTCTGCTTTCGTGAACTAAAATCTTCTTCAGATTTGGAGGTACTGGAATTTTCCCTCTAGCCGGGTTCAGAGAGTTAACGTATGTATATGGGAAACCTTAGGTATGAAAAAAACTCAATCCATTAACCCGAGAGGACGCTCGGGGGTCATTTTTTGAACCCAAGCCCTAGAAAAACTTCTATTCCTATAAAACTAACCACTGTGAGGTCTTCCCTTTGCTTGAGGTCTTTCCCTTGTCCACAGGAAAAGACCACCTGCGAACTCTCTGTTAGATTACAAAAATGCAACTTCATCATTTTTCGGCTCTATCAGTATTTTTAAATATTTAAATCTTCATCACCAAAGTTTATTTAGTTTCTTGTGGCATCTCTGGCAACTTTTGAAATGTGAACGGTATTTTTTACAGTTTTATTAAATATCTAAATTTTTCTTTATTATTTACCTAATAATCAACTTAAATATTACTTGCCTTAACTTTTTAAGTCTTTTCCTTTAATGTTTCAAGTTTATTAAATCAAATTAATTTAACGGAACTATTTCCTCGCCATCTTTTCTGGCGAATGAATTTTTGTGTGAAAGGGCTTTAGCGTCCCTGACTGGAAAGATTCCTTTGTGTGATTTGAATTTTTTTTTTTTGGCTTGACTGAACGAAAGAAGGCAGGTTACACCTGCGGGCTCCTGGAGTCCTTTGGACCTTCAGGGAGCCTGTCCCTGCAGTATTTTTTTCGTTGGAAATTAGAAGGAAATGGTCCGTTTCTCCAGCTAGAATTTATCATGTCTTTCTGAAAAATGTGAAAACTGTTGAAGAATGCACGATGTCAACTGGATCGAGCTTGAACTGCAGTCTTATATGCACGCATGAAGTTATCCAGTCTCGTTTACTGAATTGCAGTACACAAATAATTCTCACGGTAAAATAATTGAACAGCCTGCCATTCGAAGGCTACTTTTCCGTTAAACTTGTGAAAGTGAAGGAAGTTCTGTTGGAAGCATTTGTGATCATCAATAATGCAACTGAATCACCGACAGTTCGTTCAGAGCTTGTTCCTGATTAATAGCATGTGAATTGACAAATCTATGTGCGTTGATTCGTCTTTAAAATTAGTGCTGCAAATATCGTTTGTGAAAGAAATTGTTTTAGAGTTTATCATACATCATGTGTCACCAATAAGTTTTCATGAGTGATCAAAGACTGCACTGTGCGTTGTCAACATACTACAATTTTTCCTACAGAAGCCAATGTTTCTTAGATTTAAGTAATTTTTATTTTATTATCTTTTTATCATATTGAGCCTGCAGCGCTTTTGTTATAATGTGTAGCTGCATTTTCTTTTTTATTTGTTGTTTTTGATAGTTTGGTCGTGTTCATCATGATTGTATATATCAATTTTAAGTTTGTGTTAGTAATTGATTTAATTTAAACAATTGTTAAATAAAAGTTTAAAATTTAAAATTTTGGTTCTGTTTCAATCTCTTTAATTATTTTCACAATTGCAATTGTACTAATCATGTTTTCAGCTTCTTCATTTAGCGGCCAAGTACTTTGAGGTGTCCGAAAGGTGCAGTAAAAATTGCATTATTATTGCATTCGTGTTTTAGCACCCAGCATTCATTTAATAATTGAATACTAAATCAAAATATTAACCTTTGTCACCAATCAAGAATTAACTTTTATAACTACCCATAATTAACACTCTCTAAGACTCGAAGAGAAAAGTGCGCGATGTTATCCAGTGTCATAAAATACAACCCCGCTTGCTTACGCAACCGGAGGGCAACGAGACCGCACCTAGTTGGAAGGCCTCCCAAGGTGCCGGAGCCACTAAAGGAACCCTTTAGGTTGGGACCCTTTTCCATTGATGAGATGAGAAAGAGAGGTCAGGCTTGTGGTTGGAGGTTGCGGTCAGCCACCCGACAAATGCCTGAGTCTTAACTTTTCTGCCACGCATCATAGGGGCTGGACGTGAGAGTTTAAAGTTTGAGGACTGGACCGAGATTGGAGATCGAATGATTGATGAAGATTGGAAACTCAGAATCTCGACGCTCGAGTTTTCTGGACTTTTTCACTTGCGTTTTCTGACGCCGTGAAATTTGAGCCAACCTTTGGCTAGACTAGCTCTTTTAGTGAGCTGCAGAACGCATCAGAGCATTCCTTTGGAGAATTGCTAGAAAGGTAGCGAGCGTTTTATATCTCGCTGACAAATACCGACCTCGGTAACTTGCATAACCCTTTGGTGGTTCATTGCGTTTAATTGAGCGATCAATTACCTCAATTTCCTCTTCCGGTCATCGGACTTATCAGTTTCCTGAGTCGATTGCTTATCGATTGTTTACGAGTGACTCACCCTGATAACTGCGATTAAATCCAGTTACGAACATTTTGACTCTCGTGATATCACCCGGGAGTTATGCAAATCACTTGAATGTGTAATCTATGTCTAAATTTCTAGTACAAATGCTTTTAATCAAGAAACAGAATTAAATTTTAATGTGCTGTATTGCTGTGTCTTGTTGATCTCTGATCCGACCCCGGTATCACTGGGCTAAGACCTTACACCACCTTTTCATTCCTTTCTTATCAGAACCTGAGTTAGTCATCTCCTCTGCATTTTCTAAGTATTTATAAAATATTCTCGGAATTTTTCGTCCCCTAATGCACTTTTGATCAGTTACTGGTGTTATTGAATGACCCCGCGCGTCTTTCCGTTCGTTCCACCGATTAGTTATTTCACGGGGCTGATGCGGTGAACTCGTTGTTTTCTTGACGAATTGAAGTATTTACCCGTTTCTCATAATGCTGACTCCATACGAAAAGGAAATGGCGCGTTTACGTTAACTTCTTGCTGAAGTTGAAACTGATGAAGATCCAGATTTTCACAACGAAGACAATGGAAACTCAGGATGACAATTTTTCAAATCATAGAAGTTTCAGAGAACATGATACGGAATCGGAAGAGGACGGAGATTCTGGAAATGAAAATGTGTATAACTTGGAATGGTTTTTATCAAAAGTTGACTTCCAGTGGAGGAAAACAAAATTTAGGCAGAATATCCGTTATTGTTGTCATAATATTGTGTCCTGATTACCTGGAACAAAAGTACCAGCGAAAGATGTGACAAGCACTGTGAGGAGTTGGGAGTTATTCATCAACGATAACATAATACAATTAATTGTATAGTGAACAAATATATTTTTGGAGAAATGTTCACAAAACTTTTCCCGTGAAAGCGATGCACGAAAAACGGGCCCTCCAAAAATTCGTGATTGATTAGTGGATAATAATTAAGTAGATTTGATTTGTGTTAAGCACTACATTCTCAATGTCTAAAAGTCAAAAGCCTCATTTTTCCAAATAAAAATATGATGTTTTTAACAGCGCAGGGTTGAATTTCAATTTGGGGTCATTCTATGATCCCCGCGCGTCTAATTGTTCGCTAAGGTCGCGCGCGTCCTCTCTTGTTAAAAAACTTTGAGCATTGCCTAAACCATCGAACTCATCTACACCTTTTCATTGTTTGGAATAAATTTTTTCCATTTTTATAGTTACATTGACTCCTGAGAACGTTAGGCACTGATACCGCATTAAATGAAATCGAATAGAATGAGATGGTATAATGGTAAAATGTAAGTGAGAGAGAGAAAACACCTTTTCTGAACATTTGTTTTAAGAGCGCATATACAGGGTATTTCGAAACTCATAGGCAAAAATTTAAAGGGCGATAGAAAACATCTAAACAAGAAATTTTCACTATACAATGCATGGGTGGAGAGCAAGCGGTGAACCGCTAGATGGCGCTGTAATGGAAAGCATAAAGTGCGAGTTTTCTTACGCATAGTCATTTCTACCGTGGATTTCAGAAGGCATGGCGACGTACAAAAATCAGGAAAAGGCGGACATGAACTTTAAGTATGGTGTTCCCGCCTCGAGGCACATGAATTGGGGGGGCGGCAGCCCTCCTCCAGTGATAGTATGTACCTCCTACGGGAGGGGTTGGGCCGTGGGGCTGTGTTGGCCATTAGGACCCGACCTCAGTACTCGTCGCTGTCGCACGACTGTCACTCAGTGAAAACCCGTGTGCTTTGGCAGGTCGGGGGCTGTATTTACGGTTATGTATGGTCTTGGGAATGGGAATGATTTGTAAGCCGAAAGACGGTGCAGAAAGCGTTTCCCGAGAAGACACTTGGCATAGCAAATCTGTTCGAGCGATTGCATCGGTGTCTGTGTGAAACGGGATCCTTTGTAACCTCCATGCATGATACAGGACATGGGACGAGTGTGCGGACGCCACAAGTTGTAGAGGACATTCTACAAGGAGTGCGATATCGTCCGGATATTAGCGCTCGAGAGGTTTCCCGTGCCGTAAATGTGCCCCACTTAATTGTTTGGCGAGTACTACGGGACGAAGGATTACACCCCTACCATGTACAGAAACTGCAAGCCTTGATACCTGCAGATTATGCGCCACGTGTCGAGTTTGCAAGGTGGTTTTTGCAACAGCTAGAGCACATGTGTTATTCACGGATGAAAGCACCTTTACTCATGAAGAAATTTCTAATACGCACAAACTTCACGTTTTCTTTTGAGCAGTTTCTGTAATTTTGCCACACATGCTATCAATAAAATTATTTAGTACCTCCTCTATCCCTTTGGTATTTCATGTGATAGTAACGGAGACCTCCTAGCGGTTCACCGCTTGCTCTCTGCCCAGACATTGCATGGTGAAAATTTCTTGTTTAGATGTTTTGTATCACCCCTTAAATTTTTGCCTATAAGTTTCGAAACACCCTGTATATACATATCAATTCTCATCGAGTCTCCTCCGAATTATTGTACGGATTTTGCCCCATTCCAAGGAATTTTGGAATTTGAAACACGTAATACCAAAATCTTCCTCTATTTTAAGGAAAATCATTAATTTTGCCCCATCCCCCATTGCCCGTCTTCATGGTTGAAGAACATGAATTTGTAGAAGAAAGTTGTGCGCTCTATCCTTTGCCGGTGCTCATAACGTGCATTATTCAAACACTGTCAGAGCAACGTGCTCTTAATGAGATGATAGTTTAGGTCAAGCTAGTTGCTGGAGGATTTCTCCAAAACAAACACGAATATGAGGTGGTTTCCCATGAATGTCCTCCCGGAAGTTAAACAAACCCTATATAAAGGAACTATCAAACTTCAAGGACTTAAGTCAAACTTCTACTGTAAGTGCTACCCGAATGATAGGGCCACTTTGGCCAACAGAAGATATCTCTTATGGTATTTGCCAGAAATATACATATCAATTCTTATCTTGTCACCTTCGAATTATTCTACGAATTTTGAACCCATAATAACAAATATTTTAAGGAATATCATTTGTTTTGCCCCATCCCCTATCGCCCTTGGTCATGGTTCAAGAACATGAATGCGTAGAAGAAAGTTGTGGGATCTATCCTTTGGTGGTGCTCATAATGTGCATTATTCAAAGACTGACAGAGCAATGTGTTCTTAATGAGATAATGAGATGATGTCTTAGGTCACAGCCCCTACTTTTCCTGTTTTAAATACTACATGAATATCAGAGCAACAGACCATAAAACCATAGTCGATTTCATATTCTTTGTAGGAAACAGATTCTTTTAAAATTGTAAAACCTTTCAATGAACCTCATATAGTTGTAATGTTAACGTTTTCACGAATTTCGGCATGAAAGTCTTTATATACATAAATATAGAATGATATCGGCCTAAATAAACATTTTCCATTAAGAACAATAGGTATATTGCAATATTTTTGACACGCCATTGTGATGGAATTATTGCGGATCTATATATTTAAAAAATACGGTAAAACATTCAGACAGTTTTCCAGCCCCAAACACTCGACGGATTTCGATACTTTTTCTTCCATATGAAAGGTTATGACGTCTAGATATGTTATAAAAAGTCGCCTGCCCCACACATCCCTCCATTTTCAAAGGAAATCGATAAAAATCTTCTCCTCTGTACATTGTCTATGGGTAAATTGTGCAGAAATCCCCCAGTCGTAACTACCAAATCTATTTTGACAATTTTTATTTCAAATGAAAGTATGTCTAGATATGTCGTAAAGGGTAGTCTTCCCTCTCACCACCCATTTTTGAGCGAAAACGAAAAAACATTTCTCCACTATACATTCTCTATATGATTTTTTGATTTCGTTCGAAAATGGTTGTGGTGGGGAGGGCAGGCGACCCTTGATGATTTGTCTAGACGTCATAAGCTTCACATGAAATAAAAATTATTGAAATCCGTCAGGTAGTTCTGGCTGGCGAATTGTCTGAAGGTTTTACCGTATTATTTTAAATATAAAGATCATACATTGCATGCTAAACAAATGAAACATATGAAAGGAGGTACTCGGATAATATACATTGTATGCGCACCGCATATGGACGTAGGAATTTTATCTTATCGATCGGTAGTTTTTTCATCTTTCTAAACTATCAAGGAAGTTCGTTTCCAATTAAGTGAAAAGCTGCCATAAAATGAAAGTGGAGATGACATCCAGTAGAAATTCAAATAATTAAAGGGAAGGAATAATTTGCAATCAACAAAAAGTTAAATTTTGTAAAAAATCGCGACATTTGTAACAAATAAAAAAACTATGGACATAGGAATTTTCTCTTTATCGATCGGTAATTTTTTTAATCTTTCTAAAATATTAAGGAAGATATTTTTCAATCAAGGGAAAAACTGCCAAAAAATGAAAGTGGTGATGACACCCAGTGTAAATTCAAATAATTTAAGTTAAGCAATAATTTGCAATCAACAAAAAGTCAAAATTTGCAAAAGATCACGACATTTGAAACAAATAATATTAGTTGTTATAAAACTTTTGAAAACATGAAATAAACACGTAGTGCAATAAAACATACTAAATAGAAGGTTGGTCTGATACATACGAATAAATGGAGATTTTCTCTAGTCAGTATCCTTAATTACTGATTGATTCGGTTTTTATGGCGCAAAAGCCAGGTTTGACTATTCTGCTCCAAAAACATGGAGTTAAAATCGATGTCTTTTCTTTACTCTTATAATTTCTTTAAAAGTCTAACAATATTCCCAAAAAAGAAACGAACATTAACTCAATTAAATCAAATAAAATTACGAAAACCAATATCACTAATAAAAATAAATCTTTCATACTCGGATTATCACCTAAAATGTCACCCATATTGGAATGCATATTGTTAAATTATTTCATTCTAGATTTGTTAAAATTAGAACATTCGGTTAATATATGTTTTATAGATAAAATCGTGTTGCATGAACAGCACATTGGTGGTGGTTTACTCTTTAATAGACAATTGTGGGTGAAATATGAGTGTGGGATTCTAAGCCTCTTGAAGTCAGTATTCTTAAAGCCTCAGTGGCAAGTAAACTTCCTTCTTTATGAAGACATAAAGAAAAAGAAATAAACTACATAACGCTCCTAAACGATATGAAATTGCTTGACATTAATTTTCAATAAAGAGGAAATTTATAGCACTAAATTACTTTAGAAATATTTCTTTATAATAAGTCCAATTATTTTTTAAAGAAAAGAATTTTTCGGTTTTACAGACTTTTATTTAGTTTGATTTGTTTCATGTTTGTAAAGATGGGAATTTGTAATCGAATTTTTAGACACTTCCTTCTGCGGTAGAAATTTAAAATTTTATACGCTTGTGTTTTCTGGATAAAAATAGAATTTTTAAATGTTTCTGGAACTAAATTATCATTTCATATTTTAAAATTTTTATCCTAAATGAGTGGAAATATTTGACAGTGAGTTTGAAAACATGACAAGAATTTATAATACTTAAAATAATGAATAATAAATTAAGGAGTTACAAGTCGAAAATAGTTAAGAAAAAAGTATTCTTTTTAGCACGCTAATAAATGTGAATTTTTAAAAAGAGGTTGTATTAACATTTTATTATGAAATTTGTAATAACGCGAAGTCTAATGAATAATTTATTCTGATACACACTTTAAAGTGACGTGGAATGAGGAAAACAAATTAAGAAAAATAGTGATTGAATATTTTGAATACAGAGTATATAGCATGTTGCTATCGCAACAATATGAAATAAAGTATTTAATTATTAATTCTAAAAAAGAGATATCTCCCTAGAAGAATTAATTAAAAATAATGATATTCAGAAAAAAATATTAATCTGAAAGAGCGGAGATATTTTCGCTTCTTTATTAAAGTAACGAATTTTAAAACGTATTTACCACTAAAAGTATATGTTGGTTAATTAATCAGATTAAATGGAAATAAATTACATGACATCGCAGGTAATTGGCAAACATTATTGCTAAAGTTGTCTAACTCTTAGTTAGCATACGATTTGCTGTAATTTTACCTATCTTAAGTCGAGAATGTACTTTTTCATTCAAAAATAGCATAAAGTTTAATGTATCAGTTGATCTCATCCAAAAATAAAAACTCTTAATTTAAGGTAAATATATTTTCTGTAGTTTAGATGATATAAATATCAAAAATAAAACCATATTATCTCTCTATTCTCAGTATAAATACAATACTTATTCAAACAATAGGTATATCTAAATTTCGCGTTTAATATCTACTTATTCACTCTCTTGTGGCAATATGAAACAGACTATGTCTAGAAATAGAATAAGCTATTTATCCCTTTGTTATTCAGTATCTTAGTTTCGAAATATGCATAAACCCTTTCATTTGATAAGGAATAGCGTTCTATAAATATCGATACAGAACACAGCCACTTGCCTCTACCCCTCAGCAGAGCCACCACTAGTAAATATCGACACGCAATGTTAGCCATGTAAATAGTGAAGAATTTTAATATACTTAGTCTCAGGATCCGTTTTTGATACTGAATTACAAAATTGTGCTGCCGGATAATTCAGATAACCAATTCTAAGAATTGACATTTTGCATATAAAATATCGTGGAGACATCTCATATGTTTCCTAACTCTCTTAGCTGGATTTTGAATATATTTTACTTTTTAAATATATAAGTTGAGTTTAAAATATATCTCCATGTTATGATGTGATATAACTGATTTTGCTGCCATGATATAAAAGCTTAAAATGAAAATATATATGCGATTTTCCCTTAAGATTAATTAAACTAAATTGTTTCGAACACAATGTCAATAAAAATTTATTGTTAAACATTAAAATATTAGAATTAAAGCAGTCTTCAATAAGGTGATGGGTAAGCTTGCTGACAGGGTAGATAGATAATAGGAAAGATATCTGAGATTTAACCAGAAACAAATCGATAAATTAAAATGTAACGTTACAGAATAAATTAATTAAAGAGAATCGTAGTGGTGTCGATGGTAATAAAAAATTTGGTTTTTAAGTGGTTAAATCTTTCAGAAAATTAAATCGGTCATAAATAAGGTGGGAGAAAACAGATATTCAATTAAATAAATAAATAAAATTAAAAACCGAATTTCCGCAAAAAATTGAATATTTCTCACCTGTTGTTAACTCCTCTATAATTAGAGCCAGATTTTTTAAATTGACGGCAGTTTTCATTTTACATGAGGGCAATTCTGAAATAGTTCTTGAAACTTCGAAACGAAAGTAAAATAAGGAAGACGATACTTGACTCACCACGACACTTTTGAAATTCTCGTCCCATCTGAACATGAGTTCGTGGGACAACACCAGCAGATGTTTGTACACAAGGCCGACATGCAGAACAATACTTCGGATGAATCTTCTTGAATGCCTGAGATTCTGATCTCGAAATTCAGCATCTACCAAAAGTAATTATATCCCTTTACATGAGCAGAAAAAATGGGACTATACTGCAATAAACCTATGGGACGGCTTTATGTAATTTACATGAGGGCAATTTTGAGACATACCTTGAAAGAAAAAAAGCTAGAAGAAAAAAGTCTCCTTGGGATTAAAGAGTTTTAAAGAAATGTGTAGAATTGTGAATGTGATATTGGGAACTATAAATTTGTTAACAAGTTTTTGATAAAATTTAATTCTGTTTCCAGTCACACAAAAGCTCATTATAATACCTGGTATTTTCTTTATATAAAACAGTCTTTTTAGACATGAGAAATTTTAAAACATCTTTTTAGATGTTTATAAAAAAATCTGAGAGCAATTGATTAAATAACTTTTTAATCAGTTTTTTTTCTTCTTTGCTAAAATTACCCTTTCAACTTTCTTGCACGTAATGGGAGGCTGTCTGAGGCGAATGAGTTTTCAATGTTATAAAACAGAACTACATCAAATATGGTTGCATATAAAAAAAGATGGTATTGTAGTATTAAAAATACCCTAATTTTGAAATTGCATTTAGATTATAAGATGATTAAATTGTTTATGAGGTCGTACAGAACTTACCAGATTCTATAATTAACTGTATAGTAACATATTCACGAAATAATGAATAAGGGTTGGATTGATCATTTTATTACAAGTTAAGCTTATGTAAAAATATACTATGTTATAATGCAGAAATTATAACTGTTTGCGTATGTTGCACCAAAGATGGCTTTCTTTTGATCTATTTTCTTTTTTTATCTATTTTCGTTTGACCCAAACCGAACATCGCATTTGATACAGACTGACTATTAGGGACCAAATAGTTCTAGCGTAATAATATAAAATTTTGTAACTCTGATTGTAGAGAAATAATTAGGAACTACGAGAATTTTATGCTCTTCCCTTTTCAATGAATTTAGCAGAAAAATTTTGCTTCACTATAAATTGAGTTTATTCAATGAATGTAACTATTAATATTGTATTGAGCATCAGCTTAAATCACATGGTTGCTGCGTAACAAAATTAAAAATTATTAATTACACTGCAGCTGCCTGTACAGAGATAAATATATATTTTATATACTTTAATTAAATTGAAATTATAAGTGAACATTCATTGGATATACCACCTTACAAATTTTACAAGCTAATGCGACATGACGTGTGAACGTCATATCGCACTTTCTCATATTGATTAGACGCCATCATATTACTATACATTTTAACCTGTACAGTAGTACAGGTTAAACTGTATAGTAATATGATGACGAAACAACTCCATTTGTGGCCTCAAAAGTTTAAATGCAATTGAACATGACATTTTTTAAAATTGCTAATAATATTTAAAATGCTTTTTTCTAGATTTTAAGACATCTGTTTTGCTTGACTTTACTTTCACTTGGTTTAATTAAACTAAGAACTGTTTTTTTTATAAAATGTGTGAATATCTGTATACTACGCTAAATGCGCAAGTTGCAATTTATAGAATTATTTTTCCTTCTGAAAAGATACATCGATTTTTTCTTCTTTAAGAGTAGTAATTTACATATGGCTACATATGGGCTTATTATTTGGAGATGACTTATATTTTTTCAATTAAAAATTGTTCGATAACAGATGTTAATTTGCCCAACTATGTAGTGCAAAAACATAGAATAAAGAAATATAATTGCATTTTTGTGATATTAATGATATATTAATGAATTTTTCATTAATTCACAGAATTTTCCTCCTTCTTTACAAATGATAACTGATTAACCTAATACTTGACATCTTTTGAAAACAAAACTCGAGAAAGATTTTAGAGAATAATACAAATGATAAAAAATAACGAGCTAAAGCTGACTTTTTAAAAATTGATATTTAGGATGTTGATTTATTTTTCCACAATTAGATAGCTAAGCAATAAACCAAAAATAAGTTAATTTGGGGTATGACAGTTTATTAAAAGCTTTTACAAAACTTTACTATGAGAATAAAAAATTAAATAAACATGAAATAGTTTGCAACAGGTAAACAAATCACGGAGAAAAAGTTAATAACTAATACATTATTCGCATTTTTTGAACGGAAAGGATGCCTTTTCAAACAAGAAAAAAGTGTCGAAATAGAACTGCACACATAAAAACGCTTTCTGCCTTTACGTTTATTCTCAACTACAGTTCATTTACTCTTTATTCAAGCCTGTTACTTCAGACTAAATTGAAGTTCAAAGTTTCTTCAAAAACATTTTCAAAGTTAGCATGGAGAAGAATGCATGTGATCCAAACTTATTTCCGATATTTGCATACACAAATGTGCAAACACATCTCTGAAAAAATGAATAAATAAAAAATGTATGAATTTTAAAGGTCTCAATTCGTATTTTTTGTGAGAAAAAAAAAAGAAAAATGTTTGTGTTTCAGAACGCAAACAGTTTCCTTCTTTCGTTCAATTATGATTTTTCAAACGGAAATGTGTTTCTTTCTGTGCGTGGGGTATTCGCTCGTTGGTGCGTGAAAAAGACGGATAGGTATTCTACGGTCTATAGGTTGGAAACAAGATTTTTCTTTACTCCTTCACAATGCAATAGCAATATCCTTTCGTTTTTTTTTATCTTGAATAATATGTATTCCCTTCGCTTCTTTCTTGGGAAAGGGATCACCGAGTGGCTCAATGCTTTTGGTGAAAAATTTGGGGTCTATAAATTCATGCTAGAAGTTTCAATTTCCCCATTTTCTACTGGGGAAACTATTGAATGAAAATCTAATTCAGTGGCAGGCGGAAAGTTTCTCTATGCCCTTCGTATGTATTTATTTACTGTTTTCATATTTGTATATCGTGTTTTTCATGCTTTTTCAGGGAGGTTCTCGCTGTGCTAAATTTATTTTGAAGGCAATGGCTTGTTGAGAAATGGATAAAATTTTTAAGAACGTTCCGGATGAAACTTATTATTAGCGATCGAAATGGTTTTTAAAAATCAATTTTGAAATAAAATCTATTTCGTTTAGATATAATTAAATGCAAGTAGAATGATACTTTGTATTTTCCACCTCATCATTGCAATTCCCTTTTTAACCCTCTCATACCGCGCGGGGCGGTCTCGGGTGGTCTAAAAATTTCCTCTTAACAGCGACGAAGGACTGTCTGAGGCGGTTGCCTTCTTTTGAGGGAGGTGATGTTTTGAGATCTCTTAGGAGATAAGCGCCGTAGGGGGTTCAATTATTCTTGCCAACCACAGTCTATTTCCGTGAGCCTTAAGGGAAGATTATAGCAGGGTGTGGGTTTTGTGAGGAAAATGACCACCCAAGCTGGGAGTGTCCAATTCATGTCGTTTCCTCCTAAAAACTCTCGGTCTTAAAGGATCTAGAAGAAAAAAGTCGCCTCGGGAATAAAGAGACTACTATAAAAAATAGATCTAACAACCAATTTTTGACACAGAATCTACCCACAAACCACTATTATCCAGCCACTATTAAAAGAGGTTTAAATTTCTTTCTTAAAAGAAACTTGACAATAATTAAAAAACTCAATATGTCATACTTTTTTAATACGTTTCTTTTACATTTCACTCTGTGTATTAACTTGCAATAAGAAGTTATTGCAATTTAAGTATTAAACACGTTCTTTGTTTTAATATTTAAAAAGAGTAACAACAAAAAACTAATATTAGAATTAAGTACGTTAATGGTAAACCTGAATAAAATTTAAGGAGACACTCCTCATTCAAATATATTTGTATTTTATAGGAAACTTACCTAAAGAAGTTGATTTCGTGACAATGACACACTTTTAATTTAATCGATCTATTTTAATCGCAGATTTTACAATAAAAAATTGCTTGCCGTATTATCCACGGAACGAAGCCAAATAAAACTAATATTTTTATGAATACTGAATACAATTTATGGGTGAGTTGAATTATTGGAAACCGAATATCTCAATAGAAGCTTGGAAGTTCTGCTAGTGTTACCAGTGTAGCATTTTCTAGAAAACCTTATAATATTTATTTATTTAAATGAGTTAGTATTTTCTGCATTTAAATAGTTTTCATAAAAGCCTGGCGAATTTTGACTTTATAAGAGCGTAAGACATTTCATTGTCTGACTTGATAATTAGCGAAATGTGTGAAGACTTTACGTGCCAAATATAATCATTTGGCAAAGTTAATTATGTAAGGAGAAGAGAATGCCCCTGAGATTATAGAAGTAAAATATCGTAAGAATAAAATACAATCAATGTTTTAGAAACTTAAATCATTCTGCGTCTATTGTTTTGTGTATGAAATACATAGATGTTAAGTTTTTCTCTATACGTATAAAATATTTCTTAGATATCTGTTTCAATTAAATTTTCTGTGCAATTGCTACACATGAGATTTATATTTTCATGATTACTTCGTGAAAAAATCATTTTGAAATAACATATATCTAATTCGTTACTTTTTCATTTATTGTTTATAAAATAAAAATGCTATTTCCTTCCTCCAGTGATAGATGCTGAATTTCGAATGCAACAATCGAAGGATTATACTGGAAATGACTGATCAGATTCTGTTATTTCTAGGTTTAATTGCTATTTTTCGTAATGTATAAGGCAACCATATTAGCACAAGATACGATATCTCTACAATGTTGTTCGATATTCTGAATGCCGTACAATATCGCAAACATATCGTAGCGTTATTGTAGGGCATCTTCTGATAATAGGGAAGGATTATGTAAATAATTGCTGTCACATTTTTAAACGCCCAAATTGGCCTTGGGAATTAAAGAAAGATGGAACTGAGGAATTCGATCCTGAGGAAGAAGGCGTGGATTTCTGTCCTGGCTTTTCTCTTAACCACTATTATTCTAAAACTGGTAGACCAAATTGCATTTAATTGCCAGAACAAATATCTCGTAGTGGTCGGTTTCGATGTTGGACATTTTTCTGAAAGCGTAACCAAAATTAGGGCGTCTCCCCCTGAAAGTCCTTAAGGAAAGCGCATTGGATTTATATCTTGGCGATAAGTCAGACTTCTACTTCAGAGAAGTCGCATACCTATGGGGGTGCGGCACTTAGAAAGGGGAGGCAGATATCAAGGACACCTAATGACGAATTGCGTTATTAAATCAACATGCAGGAAAACAATTTTATTATTAAGAAGAGCAGCGAAAGTACTTCAATCATTGTGCAAGTAAAAAAAAATTCCACTGCAATTAATTCATATTTTTCGCCCTGTTTTCGGTAAATTGCCGGCATGTGGAAGAAAGTCTGGTGGTGGAAGCACGGTTTCATAATATATCGCCAGATATGAAGGCATCTAACGACGAATTACGTTATTAAATCAATTTTTCCCCTGAATTTTTTTTTACTTTGAGGTTTATGCAACTTGTACAGGAAGGACGGCAAAATGAAAGCTCGCCCCGGGTGGCAAGAGTTGCAAGTACGCCACTGCTTCAAACCTGAACTAGT